>JACCGJ010002308.1:0-12230 GCA_013407085.1 Atriophallophorus winterbourni
TAAACTCATCGAGTTTGCAAGCAAAATCCTGAACAGATTCCGAGCGCGTGATTTTTGAAGGCAAATAGTTCCAACTAAAAAATTCTTACCGAGAAAAAATTACGACGAATATCCAATCGAGAATGCGGAATGTTAAAAGCATTTGAATGTGTTCGTGTTCGAGTAAAGCCATTGGGCTTTAGCGAGTGTTTAAAGGGATGGTTTTCAGAATGCAGGATTTTGAAGGTCAACATAAGGTCACTACGTATCCGTCGTTGGGTAAAATCGTGTAGGTTCAGTTTTAACAATCGCTGTGTGAAAGGCAAATTTCTGTACCGGGAGACCAACTTTGTAGCACGATGATAAATCCTGTCGAGTAGTTCGATATCCTTCCTCAGCCATGGTGCCCAGGCTTGGATGGAATATTCCATAACAGGACGTATATACGTGTTAATTACCCGGGGTAGGGTTTCGGGCGTAAAAATCCGGAATATTCTTTTGAGAAGACTCAAGATACGGCAAGCTTTATTGTACACCATCCGGCAATGCTGTCCAGGCTTAAGGTTAAACGAAACCCAGATACCCAGATCTTTTTCTGCTGTGGTCCAGACGAGATCTTGCGTGCCAAGCTGATACGTGTGGTGCAGAGATTTCCCAAGCTGCAGCATTTTACATTTCGCAGGGTTAAATGGGAACTCATTTAACTGGGACCAACGAAATAAGATGCTCAGATCCCGTTGTAATGCCATACAGTCATTAACAGACCTGACACGTTTCCAAATTTTAATATCATCGGCAAATAGTATCAAGTTGCATCCAATATCCTCTACTATATCGTTCATATACACCAAAAATAGAAGAGGTCTAAGCACTGAGCCTTGAGGAACTCCACTCGTGACGTCTATTTTTCTAGATAAGGTGCTGTCAACGCGAACTTGGATGTGTTTATCACTAAGATAGTCCCTCATCCAATTCAGTAACATTTTCATTATTCTATAAGCTTCGGGAATTTTGTTTAAAATGTCATGGTTGACTCTATCGAAAGCTTTGGAAATGTCGATGTAGCAAGCATGTACAGTCTCACCTTCGTCTAGTGCCTTGGTCCAATCCTCGAACGTTGTAAGAAGGTTGGATAAACAGCGAGGATCCCTTCGAAATTAGTTGTTGTGCTGCGGTCAAAATATTTTGGTTTCCAAAATGTTCTATTATGCGCGCAGTCACAATACGTTCCATTAATGTAAAGATCAAAGGAAGTAACGTTGCCGGTCTATAGTTTGCTGTGTCTGAACGGCTACCGCCTTTATAAATAGGAGTTATCATCCCTTCTTTACATTGCGGTGGTATTTTTCCTTCATTTAGGATGACATAGGCGGATCAACACTATGGCGTTGAGTGATGCTCTGAAAAACACGTTTAACTGCCAACCGGAAACCAGCAACGTACATGACTTTTGGATATGGCTAATATCTAATCTCAAAAGTTCAATCGAAGTGAGCTCCGAATTTGTCCTCAGGAACTCAAGAAAAAACTTTGAATTTAAATTAAGAAGCCGAACGCGTAAGTGGTTAACGGTACGAAACATTGCTTGGCGACAACATCGGTTAAACCCATCATCCGAGACCTGGGAAACATTCCGTTTACTGCGGAACAAAGTAAACAAATTTGTCATCCAAGACAAGTTGTGCTTCCAAGAAGTGATATCAAGCATGATGGAGCGAAACCCCAAAATACTATATCGCATGGTTAACGATCAAGCTAAGGTGAAACCTGGAGTAACGTCCGTGAACACATCAGCTGGACCAACAACAACTGCAGCAGAAACTGCTGATGCTTTAGCCACGTTTTATTCATCGGTATTCAACCCGATAGAACATGCAATAAACAGCCCAAATCCAACAATTTCAAACACGGTTGCCTTAAGTGAAATAAGTGTCACTGAGAAACGCGTCCTCCAAGGTTTATTTAATCTTAAAACCGGAAAGTCTCCTGGGGCCGACGGAATAACCACGAAAATATTGAAGCAATTTGCGAGGTTGCTATATAAACCACTGACTTATTTGTTCGAGCAAACACTGGCAAGCGGAGTGATTCCTACAGATTGGAAACGAGGAATAATTTCTCCAATTTACAAAGGTGGAAATCGCTCCGATGTTTCCAATTACCGACCCGTTACTCTGTTACCAGTGATTTCAAAATTACTTGAGCGACTCATTGTTGACGATCTAATGAAACACTTCGAGAATAATCAGTTGCTTTCGAGGAACCAGCATCGATTCAGACGAAATTATTCATGTTTGTCTAATTTACTGGTAACGCTAGATGATTGGACAAAATCGGTAGATAAAGGACAACCAATACACGCGTGCTACTTGGATATTTCAAAAGCATTCGATCGTGTTGACCATTCCCTACTACTGCAGAAGCTTGAAAGGCTTGGTATCACTGGAAAGTTGCTGAATTGGCTAAATGACTACCTAACAAATCGCACTAACCAGGTACGTGTTGATGGTGCATTATCCAAACCAATTGCAGCAACTAGCGGAGTTCCCCAAGGCTCAGTCCTTGGTCCGATCCTCTTTCTGGTTTATGTCAATGAAATACCGGAAATTGTTCGATGTAACATTTCGTTATTTGCGGACGACATAAAGATTTGGCGCAGCATTCGTAGTCCAGAAGACTGTCTGCTTTTACAAAAGGATCTTGATACGCTTCACAGCTGGTCGTTGAAGAACAAACTGCCGTTTAACTTCAACAAATGCAGGATCATGAATGTGGGGAATCGAGTAGAGTTCACATATCACATAGGTTCGCATGTCCTTGAAAATTGCAGTGAAGAAAAAGATTTGGGTGTCTGGATATGCTCCAGTTTAAAAACATCACTTCAAACTAACAGTGCCTTTAAAAAAGCAACACGCGTTCTTAATCTACTCAAACGTGTATTTGGGAAATTTTCGCCCAAGATATTCCCAAGGATCATGAATACATACTTGAGACCAGTCATGGAATACGGTGTGCAGTCATGGTCTCCGTGGCTCAAGAGGGATGTGGAACTTATGCAGCGAATCTATCACCGCTCAACGAAACTAGTTCTCAGCATCCGAAACAAACCATATAAAGAAAGGATAGCTCAACTGAATCTGTTTGATTTTCCCTATCGACGAATCAGAGGAGACCTTATCTTACTTTACAAAACATTCCATACCCAGAACCATCCCTTACAGGATTTATTCACGCGAAGGGATACGAGGAATTATCGGACCCATGAATATTGCTGTCGTAACTAGAAGGTATTTTTACTCTGTCCGTGTCTGTTTTACTTGAAACAGTTTACCTTCAACCGTTGCTCACGCCACTAGCTTGCATGACTTTAAAACGAAATTAGACCAATTTTTATTGCATTATTCGTTTCCATACCACTTATATACTGTTTAATCTATGTTCTTATATTGTTGATACACTTAAATTTTAATTTTTACCATCCTATAGTTGTTGTTAAGCTTGTTGCTTTTTAGACCATTGAAAACCTTGAATTACCTTGAATTACCTTGAGATTGACTATGCGAGTGAGAGCAGCAGTCAAAGCAGCGCGACATCTGCGAAGTATGGCGAGCGTTGATTTTGTTTCGCGAGGGGACTTCTTTTTGTTTAGTTGATAAAGTTCCCTTCTAACCATGTATTCGTTGATAGGCATTTCACTCAATAGTTCCAAAACTGACGAATTTGTTAAAGCTTGATATGAGATACAACGCTCAGGATTGAAGACAAGCGTTGTATCCCGTATCAAGTTTCATGAAGTTTGGCACAACACGGTTTTCGAAGAGATCCTCGCTGTTTATCCAACCTTCTTACAACGTTCGAGGATTGGACCAAGGCACTAGACGAAGGTGAGGCTGTACATGCTTGCTACATCGGCATTTCCAAAGCTTTCGATAGTGTCAACCATGACATTTTAAACAGAATTCCCGAAGCTTATAGAATAATGAAAATGTTACTGAATTGGATGAGGGACTATTTTAGTGATAAACACATCCAAGTTCGCGTTGGCACCACTGTTTTTAGAAAAATGGACGTCACAATTAGAGTTCCGCAAGGCTCGGTGCTTCGACCTCTTATATTCATGGTGGACATGAAAGTTATAGTAGGGGATATTTGGATGTAACTTGATACTGTTTACCGATGATATTAAAATATGGAAACTTGTCTGGTCTCTTAATTACTGTATGGCATTACAACGGGATCTGCGCAACTTATTTCGTTGGTCCCAGTCAAATGACCTACCTTTTGACGCTAAGATATGTAAAATTCTGCGGATTGGAAAACCTATGCTCCAGACGTATCAGTTTGGCAAGCAAGATCTCGTCTGAACCACCGCAGAAAGAGATCTCGTTATCTGAGTGTTGTTTAACCTTAAGCCTGGACATCATTGCCCGATGGTGTAAAATAAAGCCAGCCGTATATTCAAGATTCAAAGATTTATGGTATAAAAGCTCATAGTTGAGTCGTTTAAAAAGGATATTTAATATTTTCATGTCCGAAACCTTATCTGGTTAATTGATGCGTATATTCGTCCTGTTATGGAATATTCCATCCAAACCCGGGCACCATGGTTGAGTAAGGTCATATAATTAATTGACAGGATTTATCATCGTGCGACAACGTTAGTTTTCCGTTACAGTAATGTGCTTATCGAAGAGCGAAAGTTAAAACTAATTCTACATGATTTTACCCAACGACGGATACTGAGAACACTCCCCTCAAACACTCGCTAAAGCTTAATGGTCTTACTCGAACACGAACACATTCAAAGGCTTCAAGTATTCCACAGATATTCGTCGTAAATTTTAACTTATTCATTTTAGAGATTTTATATTTTTACTCTTTATACTTTGTTATTATTACGCTTACTGCTTTTTGCACCATAAAACTTCCTGAGTTCTGAGTTCTTAGTCAGCTTTTGATCAATCCGGACAAGAGATTTCAAGTGATACAAAATGATATTTGCTCTTTATATCCATTCATCAATCTCCGTGTCTAGCGTGAGATTATCCGCAATGATTGAATCGATATATGAACTGATGAACTGGTTTAAGCTGACAGTTCACAACAGTGATGATTAGAGTCGGTAAGGTCCATTGAGAAAAGACTTCGGTGTCACTCAGGTTAATTTTCAACATCAAGTCGATACAAGCAATCCAATAGTAGTTGAATCTGTTCCTGGAAGCAAACGATGATATCTGCATCCTTAGCGAACCGCACATCACAGGTTCGGACATACTGAATTATTTTCCATGCCCATTGCGCAATAGCTCGACTAAAATTTGGCACCTGGTATATAGAAATACTAACAGTGTATGGGAGTTTATCTGCGGATTTAGGAAATTGATTCAAATCACTGATATGGTTAATTAAATGAAATGTTGGAAATTATTTAACAGCACTGGGTAAGTTCCAAAATGCTGCATACAACAATGTTCTTAGTGGATGATCACAGAAACTTAACTGAAGTAGAAAGAATATGGGCAAAAACTGAATGGCAGATCTCGTTTTCCACAAGACATAGAAGGATGTATTGATCAATATTGATAAGTTACTCGGGAGTAGAAACAAGCATCGTGCGAGTTGATAAAACGTATGCACATAATTTGGCAGGAATATATTTGGAAAAGCATAACATGTTTCTCCAAAATCGTAAGACAATAGTTTCATTTTAATTACAATAGACAGATTAAAAGATAAGTGGAACAGTTCCCAGCGTTTATTGGGTATAATAAATGTGCTGCACAGCTTCCATCAAAGACAATCTGAACATTTATGCGTCATTTTGGGATGCTTGAAAATATCATCAGTATCATCCGAACTATACACGCAGATGGATTATGTCAAATTTCTTACAGCGATATGTGAACAAATCTATTTAGAGTGCAGACCAGTTTAAAGAAAAATTGTCAATAAATATCGTTCTTATCGACATGGACTATATAATAAGAAAAAAGCTTCTGATAATTGTGAACGTAACATCTAGTGAATCCATAATAAAAGCTGCATAGACTTAGATCTGTGGATGATGTCTGTTTTAATCTCACACGCAATGAGGCGCACCGTCAGAATTATGGAGCTTGCGATGAAAACAGAAAAAAATATTATCTGAAAATAAACATCAAGAATCCGGGATTCAAGAATTTATGAATATAAAGCGAGCCATTCAAAACACTGAATAATTAAGTAATGAATGAATGAAAATGTAAAAAATAAGAAATATATAACCAACGGAGTGCACTAAATGCATGGCCAATGAATGATGTTCGTTTGCATATGTAGGTCCGAAATCGCATCAATTATCGTCAGGCAAGGCGAGTCCACCACACCTTGATGTAAGGAATACGCAATCAGTAAGGTAGCTTAGGATGTAAAGGGAATAGGATATGGCTCTTTTCTTTTACCTTTCCTTTTTACAATGATTAAACCAATACCTTAAGGGATGTCCACCAGTTGGTAGGAATAATATGACGTTGTATCCTCTTGCAAATAAACAGTCACGATTGCTTGGGCATCGCAATCTTCAGTTTTCGAAACATTGCGTGTTTCTATTACTAATTCTGTCGCTCTGAGTTGAATTTTATTTTTACACAGCTAAAGAGCACAGCCTTCTGTCGTTGGACGAAGGTTCAACTTCAAGTTGCACAGGCCTGAAGGTTGCTAATAGATAATCACGCGCCCAGATTAACTGAGATGGCATGTGATTGAGCACCCAGCACTTTGATATTGAGTATACAGTTCGTACGTTTCACACGTTCTTGTTTCCGGATATCTGGAAAGTCAGGTAGGGGTTCTTTTGACCAGCAGGGTGAGAGCGCACCGATTCAGTGAACTAGCACAATCGAGGCAAAGTGTAACACAGTTAAAGACTGCATGTAGGCAAAGATGCTGTCAGGTTGCCCAGGTCTAGACAGATATGAGATGAAAAATGTAACAATACGTGTTTTTATTGTTTTTTTTAAAGTTTTTTATTAAACAATGTGCGGAAATATGGTAGGCCATTTAGCGTCTAATTCCCTTTAAAATCTCAACACATTTGGGCGGTTTACTATACAATCTGGAAGCTTGTTACAGATGTTGTCCATACAGTTGCTGAAAAGTGCTCACGTGCAAGCAGCTTGGGTCTACTCTCGAGAAGTTTCATAGAATTTAACCTTGTTGATGGTTTAGCGGCAAGTTGAAAAAGTTCAGTAATATTATCAAGAATGAAACCCTTTAGAATCTTGTATGCTTTGTTAGGTCGCCTCGTATCTGCCGGCTCTTTAGTGAGAACAGATAGAGGTCCTCGAGTTTTGACACAGGTTTTAACTGTCTGACCCTCAACCATTCTAGTCACAAGGCGCTGGATCCATTTGAGACATGCAATATCCTTTTTTGAGTACGGTGCCCAGGATTGAACTCAGTATTCCAAGTGAGGCCGCACGACTATTTTTATAAGGGAATGAAGTTTGAGAGTTTTGGGCGTGACAACACTGAGCGCAGTCTAAACAATTCTCTGCAAGCCTTGTTTGCTGCTCCGGTACATTGAATAGCCCACCTAAATTCTAATGTAATAGTATTAGTGAGATCCTTCACTTTCTGAGCGGCAGCAATTCTGATAGTTCCTTCACCGACTTCTAGCTGTGTTGTCGCCAAATCAGTCGTCAGAACGCAGCTTTTCCCCAAGTTTAGTTGCAAGTCCCATGATTTTATCCACTCGATTACATTTTCTAAATCTCTCTATCTACTCTATCTCTACTGTCGATTTCTAGGATCTCAACATCATCAGCAAACAAGAAGCATGATGAACTCAATCAGACTGCCATGTCGTTTACAAACATAAGAATAATGAGTGGACCAAGCACTGAGCCTCGAGGCACTCCACTTTGTCACACTGATTCCTCCGAGCACACCCCAGCAATTCTAACATAGTTAGTGCGATTGGTTAAGACGATTATATAACTTAGTAAACTTACTAGCGAAAACCTTCCTAATATTCTTTGAAATATAACTAACAACCTACTGACCTGTCGAACTACATTCTGGTAGTGAACTATGCACTTAATATTTTTACTACTTCATACTCTAAACTCTAGGTTCGATCGTCGGACCAATTTTGTTTTTGATCTACGCAAATGACATTCCCGAGCCTGTTAAATGCAAGATTCTCTTATTTGAAGACGATATAAAGCTGTGGAGAAGCATACGTACAAATGATGACTGTGAAACTTTGAAGAAGGATCTAAGCACATTGCACGATTGGTCTCTAAGAAACAAACTACCATTCAACTTCCATAAGTGCAAGGTGTTAGACATTGGAAAGACTGTTAATTACAACTACACTCTTGGGTCCCACCAACTCGTCTGGACAACTGAAGAGAAGGATTTGGGTGTTTGGACCAGTTCAAGTCTGAAGACTTCACTGCAGTGCGAAGCGGCTTACAAAAAGGCGCTACAAGTATTGGCGTTATTGAGACGAATTTTCGGCAAATTCTCCAATCAGTCGGTGCCCCGTATCATGAACACCTATCTGAGACCAGCGATGGAGTACGCTGTTCAGGTTTGGTCACCCTGGATTCAGAAAGACATCAATCTTCTGCAGCGTATTTACCACCGAACCACAAAGCTTGTACCCGGACTAGCTGCTAAACCATATGAAGAACGTTTGATGAGTCTCAATCTTTTCGACTTTCGCTGTCGTCGACTAAGAGGTGACCTCATACTGATGTACAATATTATGCACGTCCCTAACCATCCCTTGTCCAAACTTTTCACACGCTCGCCACCCAGTGCCAGTCGGAAACATGAACTTTCAGTGCTTATTCCCACTTCAAGACTGAACTGTCGAAGATATTCGTATGCTGTACGTGTAAGTTTCACATGGAACACCCTCCCCTCCACTGTAACACACTCAGCCAACCTGGATATTTTTAAAGCTAATTTGGACAAACACTTGAGAGACAACCCAAACTTTGATACGATTTACACTACATGAGTTTTCCTGTTCTTCTTTTTCATTGTATATACCTCATAACTCCATCCTATGGTTATTGTTAAGCTAAATGCGTTTTAGACCATTACAACTTTGAATCACTTTGAATCACTTTGACACCGTTTTGCCGAGTTTTATACCAAGTTCGCAATTCCTAATCGATATGTCTAAGGAACATTTTCGCCAGGGTGAAACAACTAGCTTCTCTGAGTTTTAAATAGAATACCATTCGCAACCGACAAACTCACAAGATGTACCAATCCATTTGCGGGTTTTCACTATCAGCATCAGAACTGGTCCCTTTCGTTTATAATAATGGTTGTGCAGATAAAGATGTACCGAGTTGTATCATCCAAGTGATGCTTACGTTGAAAGGTTGGTGGCTCTTCATCAGTAGACCAAACCTTGTACCTATTCTTATGGGTCCGAGATATTAAAGTGAACCAAAGATTTCACCATCTAAAGAAAAACTCATATCCAACAATTATTCCGCAAAATCCAATGAGCACAAAATATATATAAGATTATATAATGTAAAATAACCAAACAAATAATGTTAGCTATGACTGCAAAAGTGAAAATAAGTTTGAATTGTTAACATGTAAACAGATATGAAGAAGATCCCCGGTTGCGAAGCAAAGCTTACAGAAGAGACATTCTTCCAAGTTGAATAAATAAACGAAACAAGATTCTCTAGAATGATGTTTCAGCTATTTTTTCCGCCACGAATTTCACAGAGTCAAATCGAAGTATTTTATCGCTCAAATTCTCCATTTTCACACAGTAGAAGCGAGTAATCTTCGTATTAGAGAAAAGAATTTGAGTTTGACTATTTTGCAATCAGCCGCTTTTTAAAAAAAATAGGATTACGCGAAAGATCTACTCTATGGTGAGTTGCAATTAGAAATTCGACAATTGGGCAGATCGCACTTGAGGTACAAAGACATTTGTAAAAGAGATATGAAAGCTCTTGGCATCGACCCGGCGATTTCAGAAGAACTTGCTCTTGACCATTAACAGGAGGCTGCGGTGTGGACGTAAAAATTTGTGCTCGCATACTCTCGGATCTTATTGCTCGCTCTATTGGCGGATCTAGACAGTTCTTATATCATTAAACTTGTCTCAAGTTCCTCATTCGGAATATACTATTTTCAAGTTGGAAAAAGGTGAAATCTTGAAAATCAAAATTTCCAGTTTCCACCCAACATTACATAAGCGTGCAACATTGTTTCCAATCCAGAATAACGCAACAACTCGGATACCATCAGAAAGATTTCGCTATTTGGTATTTACTGACAGTTATATCAACACTGTCGGATCAAATCTCACAGAACAGACTTTGCGTGAAAGCGTACGCCATTTTACTGTCCGTTGGATTGCACTGCATCGCATCCACTCGTTCTTGCACTCCACCGAGAGACACTGATCGATAATCGACCGCTTCGCCCAGTGTATCGACTCGATCTCGCGAAATTGTAACAATGACTGACAACGTGACCTTAAACGGACCTGACGACGAGGCTTGTAAAAAGTGCAAACTTTGTCAAAAGTTGGTAAGTCCCAGATCGCGTCTGCGAATTAGACCTGTAGTCAGTAAATGAATTAAATCGAATAATCGAAGAATGAGCATACTTTTAGACCGAAGAATTTGGAACACCAAATCTCTCCCAAAATACGACATTGAAGGTCTAACGGTATTTGTAGTAAGTAAATTAAGTAGGTGTGGAGATTCCATATTTCATAATCAGATTTTATGTTTAAAAAAGCAAATTGCTGTACAGTACCATAAGATATACGTATAAAAAATTAAAAAATCGTTACTTGTATGATCATATCCGTGTTCTTCATAGGTGGAGCAAAAATAATCCTCAATGGCGACACAGACTGAGGGAAAAGAATCTTTGGATGGACGGTAGTTCCGTGCGTTAAAAAATATAGACATCAATATGTAGGGGCCAAAGCAGTAGTTCTCAACATAAGGTTTCGTAACCTTTGTTTAAAGATGTGCTCGTTCGCTGAGGTAACAATATCTGTCGGCAAGCTATTCCACAAGAAGCATACACGAACAGCGAAAAAGTGACGACGACAATTCAATCGTGAGTGTGGGATTTGAAGGGTCAAAGGGTGGCTGCGTGTGGGGACAACCGAACCAAACTTGAAGAGGTGTTTGAGAGGGTGGGATTTCGCATAGATGATTCGATATGTCAGAGTGAGGTCGTGTAGGATACGCCTGCGCTCGAGGGTGCAGAGTCCAATTCTGGCCAGTCGCTGCTCAAAGGGTAAATTATTCAATCCGGTAACAATTTTGGTTGCCTTGTGATAAATTCGTTCGAGGAGCGAGATGTTTTTTTCCATCCATGGCGTCCAAGCTTGTACAGCGTAGTCAACGACAGGATGTATGTAAGTGTTTAGTAATTTCACGAGTGAGTGTGGTGGGAAACGTCCGAAAATGCGTTTCAGTAAACCTAGCAAGCTGCACCACGCTTGTAGACGGCTTCGCACTGTAGGCTGTTCTTCAAAGTGCCAGACACCAAGATTCCGAGATCTTTTTGTGATGTACTCCATTCAAGCGGGTGGCTGCCAAGTGTGTAGGTAAAGGGAAAGGGTTTTCCGACTTGCAACATTTTGCACTTGCGGAAATTACATGGCAGTTTGTTTTGGATTGACCACTGGTGCAGCTTATTCAAATCTCCTTGCAGAACTTGACAGTCCTCGATAGAGTTGACCTTCGTCCAGATTTTTACATCATCTGCGAATAAAACAAGCTTACATGCTAGTAAGTTCGGTAGATCGTTTATAAATAAGAGAAACAGTATCGGACCGAGAACCGACCCCTGAGGGACTCCGCTCGTGGCTTCAATTGTTCGAGAAGTTTCACCATCTATTCTGACTTTTACTTTGCGTCCAGACAGGTAACTTGTGAACCGTTAGTAGGTTTCCGATGACGCCAACATTCTGCAGCTTCTGAAGCAGTAGGGAGTGATTCACTCTGTCGAATGCTTTAGATATATCTAAGTAACCGGCATGAACGGAACCCCCTTGGTCTAGTGCTTGCGTCCAGTCATTTAGAGTCGTGAGTAAGTTAGACAGGCATGAATATGTTTTCCTAAATCCGTGTTGTGTGAAAGTTATTAGCTGATAGTTCTCGAGATGTTCAACAAGTCGTTCACACACCAGGCGTTCCAAAATTTAAGAAACCGCTGAAAGAAGCGTCACGGGGCGGTAATTCGCCGGATCAGAACGA
>JACCGJ010002311.1:0-18832 GCA_013407085.1 Atriophallophorus winterbourni
ACTAGGATTAGGACCCAATGTGAAAATAAGGTCTAGAAGGCTTGATTGTCTTGTAGGTTTATCTACTGCTTGAGTGTAACATAGTAAGCTGATTGCTTCGGAAAAGGAGGAGAATTTTCTAGATAGATTGGGGGAATTCCATCATGTATAAGGCATGTTAAAATCACCAGCTATAAGTTTATTTTTATGAGGGGTCAGAGAAACTTCAATAAATGCATTTTTAATCCCGATAAATGTTTATTTTGGTGTGAGTTCTGTCGAAATCCTTGGACACCAAATTAATACTTCCGGTATAAAACCGTTTCATCAAAAACTATCAGTTATCCAAGATTATCCATGTCTTAGCTCTCTCCTTCAACTCAGACGTTCCTTGGGTTTGTTCAACTATTATAAACGCTCAATTCTACATTGTGCTAAGATTTTGCACCATTGACTGACTTGTTACGTGGGAAAAACGTGAAATTAGAATAAATGACCAAGCTATCAAATCATTCAAGCAACTCAAATCTGCTCTAAACAAAGTTACTTAACTGACTTATCTATCAACGAAACCCAATGCTCGATTTTCTCTCGTTACAGACGCATCACAAAAACCATTCGGCGCAGACGTTCAGCAAGAAGTAGACAATATCACCAAGCCACTCGCTTTCTTTTCTCGCCGTCTTCAACCAGCTCAAACTCGATACAGTATGTCGGTCGTGAGTAACTGGCTATCTATTATGCGATACGACATTTTAGACATTTGCTTAAAGGCAGTCATTTTACAGTCTGGACCGATCACAAGCCCTTATCCTTTGCTCTTGCTGCACCGTTAGATCGATATTTGCCTCGAGAAATACGTCAACTGGATTTTATCTCACAATACACGAGTGACATTCGATATCTTTAGGGCTCGTCAAACACAGTTGCGGGTACTTTCTATCGTATTCAGTTAAGTGCTATCGACCTGCCTGGAATCGACTTTAAGCAATTAGCAATTTCGCAGCCGAATGAGACTGTAGTAAATCGTTACATTACTCCACAATTGGGTAAAATCCGCCGTATTTCGATACCCAATTCCAATTCTTATCTGGTTTGTTACATGTCTATTGGTAAAGCCCGTCCAATTGTTCCTTCAGATTTGAGACGTACAGTATTCGACCATTTACATATTTTATCACATTTTGGAGTAAAAGTTACACGCAAGCTGATTAGCTCTTGTTATCTTTGGTCTAACATGCATAGAGACACTCAACTTTGGACCGAGAATTTCTTCCGATGTTATCATAGCAAAATCCAACGTCAAATAATCAGTTCCCCTGGTATATTTCCACCTGTTACGGAGCGCTTTCAGCACGTTAACTTGGATCTCGTTGGTCCATCAGCGGTCTATAACGGTTGCTCCTATATATTGACCTGCGTTGACCGCTTTACCCGTTGCTTATTGGCTGTAGCCATTCCAGATATCAGTGCAGAAACGGTTGCAAATCTTTCGTTCAACATTGAATCAGCAACTTTGGTGTACTGAACATTATTACCACTGGCAGCGGTTTCAAATTTCAGTAAACGCTTTTTCGGGAATTGAACAGAACACACGATACGGAGCATATACGGACTACAGCCTACCATCCTTCTTCTTGGATATAGACTCTTTCGCTCGGATCGAACAGACGCTAAAATCGGTGGTGGGGTTGCCTTATATTTCCAACAACATATTTCCGTCGCAGTGTTGGCTCGCTTCCAGCATTCTGGCGTTATGGCTGAGAGTATATGGTGCCGTATAAGGACTGCAGCTTCATTTGCCACGATAGGTGTCGTTTATCGTTCTCCCAATACTCAGGCAGATACTGTGATATCACAGATATGTCAGTATGGTAGATCCTCAAACTGCTTGATTATGGGGGATTTCAATGCCCCTAGTATTGATTGGACTTCGCTAGATGAAGGTTCTGGGTCATTCGAGCGGGACTTATTGGACGCTGTGGTTGATGTGGGCCTCGTGCAGCACGTTTCCCATCCGACCAGAGTAGGCCCTACTGGGTGTGAGTCCATTTTGGACTTGGTATTCACTCCCATGCAGTCCGATATTACTCAGCTTCGGACTGAAGCTCCGTTAGGCTGCAGTGACCATGCCACCTTAAGTTTTATGTGGAAACGCAACACTGGCTGGGTACCAGATCCAATTCCCAGAAGGAATTTTTGGAAGGCAGACGCGGGTAGGTTACGGGATGTTGCTTCATCTCTCGATTGGTCTTTCGATCAAGCAGCTGATGTTGAAGATTGTTGGCTGGTTATCCGTAATAACATTTTGACAGTTATTGAGATGGCTGTTCCGTTGTCCACACGTCGTCGTAAGGCGAAAGGTCCACCTTGGTATGATAAGGAGATAAGGAAACTTTTGCGGCAACGTCAAAAGCTCTGGTCGATATTCGTAAGTCGGAAAAACGCCACTGACTATGACAATTATCGGCAAGCTAGAAACCTTTGTACGGCATTAAAACGCAGAAAACTTATGTTGTACGAGCAGAGATTGGTTGACGAGTCTACTTATGCACCAAAACGGCTAATTGCATACATTCGACGCCGCACAAAGGCGTCGCCATATATTCCTAATTTGATAGATACTAATGATGTGTGTACTGAGGATGGTTCGAAATCTGAAGCCATGGCTAAGCAGTAAGCCTCCGTGTACTGTCTGAAAGACAGTGATCCTCCTTCTGTCTTTAATAACAGTGAGGTGCTGTCTGATCTTGATGTTGATGTAGATACTGTTAGACACATGTTGGACCAGTTAGACACACAATCCGCGCCAGGACCAGACGGTTTTCATCCGTTGGTTTAACGAGCACTATCAGAAGTGTTGTGCGTTCCGCTGGCCAGGTTGTTTACAAAATCTGTAACATTAGGGGTATTGCCACAAGAATGAAAACAGGGCATTATTAAACCTATGTTTAGAGCACTTTCTTTTGGAGTGTGGGCGTTGGTGTCCACAACAACGTGGATTCACCAAAAATCGCTAATGCGTAAGCAATCTGCTCCTGGCGCGAGAAAGTTGGTGTGCTTTGACTGATTCTGGTCAAGAGGTAGATGTCATTTTTATTGACTTTAGTAAGGCGTTTGACCACGTGCCCCACCGCCGATTGCTCGTCAAGCTGGAGGGTTTGGGTATTCAGGGTTGTCTACTTAAACGGATCGAGGTATTCATCTCAGGGCGGTCAAACCGTGTCGAGGTGAATGGAGTTTTGTCTTCAGAGATGATAGCAGGCTCCGGAGTGCCGCAGGGATCTGTCCTTGGCCCATTGTTATTCAAAGTTTTCGTCAATGATATTCTGGACGCGGTAGCGATCGATTGTCTATATTGGCGAATGATCTGAAACCGTGGGCCTCTGTCAGTTCCTGCGATGGCCACAAACAACTGCAACAAGCAGTTGATGACTTAGTCAGTTGGACACATCGCTGGTCACTGCCTATCAATGAGGACAAGACAGTGGTCATGCGCATAAACTCCGATGACACTGGTGGTGAATACTTTATTGGAGGTAAGCCTATTAGAGCGGTGACGGTCGAAAAAGACTTAGGGATTCTGGTTATGGATTCCTTGAAGTCGAAGGCTGACACTTGTCGGAGAATAGGCAGCGCTACCAGGATGCTCTGGGCGATTCGGCGTTCCTTTGCGTCCATTACCCCGCAAATGTTCCAGACACTTTTCTCTGTGTACATTCGTCCTCTGTTGGAATATGGGCTACCTGTTGCATTTCCTCAGTCCAAAGGCGAATGCGACTCCTTGGAGAGGGTACAACGGAGGGGCACTAAGATGGTTTGTGGAATGGGCCAACTCGCGTACGAGAATAGGAGGAGCTTGCTGAAACTCTACCCCCTAGAGCTTTGAAGGAAAAGATATGACCTGCTCCTGACACGCCGTATTCTTCTCGGTCAATATGGAGACGAGTTCATCCAGTACTTCCGATTAGTAGGTGAGTCGAGGACGCGTAGACATGACTTTAAGTCGCAGAAGCCTAGAATGCTGAAGCCGAGTAATGCGAGCACGCTATCCACGCGGGTGGTGAACACTTGGAACTCTCTACCGAAAGGGCTCCTGTCTCTACCATCTGAACAGCTATTCAAAAGCGCGTTTGATCAGCATTTGTTGAGACGGATGGACTTGATCCCCGGAGTGATATAGTGGTGTTCCTCTACTCTCAGGGTTTGCCTTGTCAGCAGGAGTCACCCATGTCCATTACTGTGATGGAGCTCAAACGGGATTTTATCCCTTCTGCTTTCGATTCAGAAGAAGAAGAAGAACTGAAGCAAAATACCACGTTGACCTTGAATCGAACATGACATTTAAAACTCGGCATTATATAATTGGATTTTTGTGCAGTTTTTTTAATTGTGGTAAAAACCGTATAAACTTAAAATAAGAAACATTTTCATGCTTATTTAATTACAGGCGACTTGCATATACATAAAAAGAAGTCTTCTTATTCTTATTCCAGAAGCTTACCCGTCTTTCACTGAAGAAGTGTTGCCTAAAATTCAGACGATTGTGATTTTTTACGAGCTTCAATGTATGTAGTTGAAGGGTTGATTGCTCTAGAGAACAGGTTTTGACAATTCTCGTCGCTTATTCTTTTTAGGATTTTAAAGGTTTTTATAGACACGTAGACGCCGAATTGAGAAATGACTTAACAAAATTAAACGTTCCTCGTATGGTTTCCCAGACATACCTTCAACCATTTTGGTAGCCATACGTTGGACTCCCTCTAGTAGTAAAATGTATTTTTGGAAGAAAGCTGCAGGCTTGCGCGCAGTATTCCAAATGCGGCCTGGCAATCGCCGTATATAAGGGGATAAACACTTCCAGCGTTCTACATGTCTTACTTTACTTTTACTTTTGTGCGACTATCTCCTCCTGGAGGATGAGTCGGCTTCGAAGAAGGTTCTTGGGAATTCGGGTACAAAGCGGCGTCCCCAGCACCACTCGGCGTTTGCTCGAGTCAGCTTCTCTAGCCTTTGCACAACCAAGTGCGACCTGCAAGGCAGCAGGGAGTTGCCAGAAAGAGGTAATCTACCAGACTGTTCCAGGTTTTTCCTCAGGGTTTTTCTCCCGAAGCCTTTCCCGCGATCGGGTGTCCCGCAAGGCAGCGGAGGTTTAAAATCAGGGTTTTCCTTCCCTTAGATGAAATACCCTCCCAGGCAAACGAGCTACATCTGCCCGAAGCAAACTGGTTTTCAGGCGCCAGTTACTCGCCTTCGCCTCTTCTCCTGTTGGTAGAAGCAGTTTCGCCGGGCTCGGGGAGTCACTCGTGCAGGCCAGAAGCTGGACTTGGTTGTCAGAGGCTATTTGAGACGCGTGCCATATGGGAGCATTTTATAAACAGTGGGAGCTTATCCCCACTGCCACCCCCGGCTATAACAACCTTTGGAACATGTCTGAACAGACTTAAGCCTAAAGAGTTCTGATCTATCTCGTTGAGAAACTGAGGCACATTGTGCAGCCCATTTGAAGTCTTGCTGTTACGACTATACCTAAATCCTTTACCTTCTGAATAAATTTGAAGTCGATCCTACCGCTATTTACAGTTACTGTAATTTTGTCGACTGCTGCAGACAAAAGATGACATTTACTACAGTTCAGAAGAAGATCCCAATCCTGTCACCATTGAATGACCTTTTCAATATCTCTCAACAAATCACCGTGATCACGTGATCCGGTGAATTTGACATCATCAGCAAACATGTAACGAGGACATAACAACTGCGATGCCAGGTCATCGATGAAGATCAGAAAGAGTATTGGGCCTAGTACAGAACCTTGTAGAACCCCACGGGTAGTTTTTGCGAATTCAGAGATAGTATCGCCCACATGGACCTGGTAGGTTCTATCACGAAGAAAACTGGTTATCCAGTTGTGAAGCTTACCAGATACGCCTTTGGCCGCGAGCATCATCCCTAGGAACCTGTGACTCACCGATTCGAAAGCCTTACTAAAGTCTAAGTAAAAAAACTCTGTCCGTCCGCCTTCATCCAGTGTCTTGGAAATTCTATCCAAAAGCATAGAAGATTCGAGAGACACGACCTTCTTTTAAGAAAGCCATGTTGAACCGTGCTTAATGATGAATTGTCCACGATGTGCCTGCACAACCGATCCATGATAAGTCTGTCTAAGGCTTTAAATAAAACACTCGTCAAGCTTACCGGTCGGACATTCTCAAGAATGTTTGCGCAACCTCCCTTTGGAATGGGTACGACATTGGCTTTCTTCCAGACATCTGGTAGGATTCCCTTGCAGAACGATTCGTTGTATAACCTACAGAGAGGCTCTGCTAGTACCTTAGATATTTCCTTTACAATTTTTGCATGCACATCGTCAGGTCCAGCGGATTTATTTTCGTCTAGATTCTTTAGAACCCGAGTGACATCTTCCTTGCAAAAAACTACGCTTAGAGACTACGTAATAAGAACTGAAACTGAGTGAATCGCATCACCGCCATCCATTCTATGTACGCTACGAAAATAATCCAGCAAAGCTGCTGCCTTGTCGGGGTCAGAATGGGCTTTCTCGCAATTGTCTAGTATTATGGTACCTATGTACCCCTTGTCATACCCTTAGACTGAACATAACTAAAATACTTCTTAGGGTTCTTTTTAACATAGTTCGCCAGGTAAGTTTCGTAGCTTCGCTTGAGCCTCCGTTGTAGCTTTGCTGTGTTGTTTCTCGAAGCCTTATAACACAACCAATTTCTATAGGTTGGTAAGGCTGTGTATCAGTGTCTTTCGCGCCTAATAAGTCCACCAAGGTGGCTTGTTCTTTAGCCGTACAGGTCGAAAAGGACAGTAAAGGTCTAGAAGACTTACAATATTGCGCTTAATAACTGACCATTTACTTTCGATGTCATTGGTTTCAGAGAACCAGTCACATTGTGAAGCGGAAAGCCGTACGGCATTCCAGTCAACTCGATTTAGATTACGCCTGTATTTGACTGGTGGCTTATGAAAACAGAGAATTGCCTCGAATATAATGGTGACATGGTCACTTTTCCCCAAAGATGAGTCGTAAGAGAGGTTCTGGACATCTTTAGGACCTTTAGACAAAATTAGGTCCAGTGTAGATAGCGAATGTCCATCTCTGTACCTAGTTTTCTCACACGTGCTGATGAAGCGCACTGGAGTGCAGCTAATCGAGATATACCTGGGAAATTCTATCCGAGGTCGTCTGAGTGTACCAGTCAATACCCGGTAGGTTGAAGTCACTTATTAAATAGACTCGCTGGGGTGGTTCTGAGCAACCTGGTAAGAAGTTCCCTAAGTTCCTGGTCCACCTCCTCAGACGCACCGGGTGCCCTGTATAAGCAGCCTAACGCACAAGAGAGCTTACCGCCAGTGACGATTGTCGAAACCAGCTGGATGCCAAAGATGGCCATTTTGATGCCAGAGTCTTGGTATTTAATACCTTCGCGTCTACCGTCTTGTCTTTGTTCTCTATTTCTCATATCTGTCTAGGCCTGGCCAACCTGACAGTAATATCGCCCATGTGCAGTCTCTGACTGTGCGGCACTTTGCCTGGATCAGGCTTGTGCTTTTATACATACATCATACATAGTTGAACTGCATTATTCGCCCTACAATTTCGAAATGTTTTTATGTGTAGTTCTTATAAAATTTCTTAGACCCCACAAGCTGGGCGTTTTTCTCTGGTTTGTTTCGCACTAAACCCTATCGTAGCGGCTTAGATATCGAAAATCGTGTTGACGTGCGTAGATTTCGCTGGTTAGGACACATATTGTGAATGGGAAATCATCGTTTTCCTTGAGCGGTTTTGTGTACCACTCCTAACTCGCAATGGCGCCCTTGTAAGAATGGCTAGACTCTGATTTAGCTCATACAGATGAATGCGGTTAGTACGACCAGTCTCCCAGGTTGGGGTCCAAAAGATGAACATTCGCAGTGGCTTCATACCCTCAGTGATGTGGCTCAAATCGAGTTCAGTGGCGGTCTTGTTGTAGACATCTTCTTGGAGTGCTTGATTAATCTTGTTTGTTACCACGTTAAATGGCGAAAAAAGCTTGTTATAATGCGTGACAGTGAAAGCCGCAAGAAAGCTGTCATGCTGATGTCGCTCTACTCGTTCACAACACTTGCTTGAATGCATGTTTGATTCGAGGTGTAGGCACCTCATCCCAGTGTGTCTGCGTCTAATCTTTTATAGTTTCAGTAGCTTTTTAGGTCCCACCCTTCCCGATCTTTTTTATGATTTTATCTTCTCATTACTTAATGGCAGTTAAGCATTCGGTATTGGATACCAGTGTGATACCGTCCGTGATAATAAACCTTTGGTCTGAATGCGGCTACCGTGCCAGCTCACGTACTATTTTCCCATGAGTATAACTGCTCGATAAGTCCCGAACGTATTCTTATTCTTATATTGAATATTATTATGCTTTTTACATTGGCTTTTTTCACGATAGCGTTTTCATGTTTCAGTTTTTCTTTCTAATCGTGGCAAATGGCAGAAGTTGTCGAACGCAACCTCGAAGGTACGCTGGGGGAAATTCTATACATTAAAAAGGCGAAACTTTTCAACAAATCTGAAATCAAGTGAGTTTCTTTGCACCTGACTAATTTGTACGTGTTTAATGATTCCAACACGAGTCCCATGTATCCTTTTTGTTAACGTAATATGTTCGTTAATACTACACTATACAATCACAAGCCTTGATTCGAGCAAGGTGCCACACAGTCATAGGCCGCATGTGCGCTGAGATACTGTCAGGTTGGCCAGGCCTAGACAGACAGGGAAAATGACAGTGAGACTCCATCGTGTTTTGATATGCAGCTAAATACCCGTGGCACTTTAATATGGTACAGTGTTGCATGCAAAGCACAGAACTACTGTACAATTGCACACACGTACAATGCTCGTTAGCACTCCATTTGCAGCCATTTAATCATTTCCTGATCCACCGCCCATCGACTTCTCTGCGCCACTGAAAGCTCTTCAGTCACTGATCACCTAAATGGTCACTTCGCTTCATAGCATGTTCGCTGAACTGACACGGATGTTCAAACGTGTAATACTTCTGTGCTGTATGGCTAACATCGTGTATTGATTTGCCACCGGCAGTGAGCTGCTTGCCGAAACACACTAAAGTCTCACTGCCATTTCCATCTCTATCCTCGTTCTTATATTTGTCTAGCTCTGGGCAACCTGCTAGTATTTTAGCCCTCGCACAGTCTATGGCTGTGCGGCACTTTGCCTGATCAGGCTTGTGCTTTCATACATAGTTGAACTGCATTATTCGTCCTACAATTTCGAAATGTTTTTATGTGTAGTTTTTTATAAAATCTCTTGGATCCATAAGGTGGGTGTTTTTCTCTTGTTTGTTCCGCACGAAACCCTATAGGTAATATGATTTTATCCACTCGACAAGGTGCTTGGCTGTTGCTTTTAACTGTCTATTTTCATCGTCTTGGATTCTATTAAGTGTCTCGTTGATATGTACGAGTAAATTGATACCAACCCTACACTATGCATTGAATTAAGTGCATTCACGTTTCAATCTTTATCTTTCCAGTGAGATCATTCGCAAGCGTCGTCAACATGAATATGCACTCCAAAAGCGAAACAAGCGTGTCCTGGATTATGACAGCTACATTACAACCGAATTGACAATTCTAAAACTCTTACGCATACGACGTCAGGTATACTTGTCCACCGCTTCAAACATGTTCATTTCATACTCCATAGAAACTGGACGATCGTAGGTACAACGATAAGATTGAAAAGTCAATCATTTCTCGCCTGCTTCGTCTTCATCGGGTATGTCGTGTATTTTCCTCACGTCGTGATTCCTCTCTTGCGTCTACTAGCAACTGTGTTATCGCTTTCAATCGAGAATCGATGTGTGGATTCGGTTTATCAATTTTTGCCAAATTATCGGCCGAGATGTTTCGACCGTGCGTTTATGGAATCGCTTGTTACAAGTGCATGGACGAACAGACCCCCGTTTGTGGGCGTCCGCCGCAGCCTACCATCTACACCAGAATGCCAAAGCCAAGATTCGGACAGGCATACGCAGAATGGTCAGAGATGTGGAGGAGTTGAAAACACAACGACGACAAGTTGCTACGGAATTGAAATCGTTGACACGCTTTCTAGACCAAAAGAGGCAAAATAAAATCTCGGAGTGTTTGGCCAGGTTACGTGAGTCAGACGAATTTTGTACTTGTGTGTGTGTGTGTTAATCTTTTCGCTCACACATGAGTTTGCCTCAAGCTAAATACCTCGCACAAAGAGATGCCGCCTCTTCGCTTTCATGAATCTCATGTTTTGAACGAAGCAGGGAATCGCGTGCCTGGGATGAAGGAAAATGTCGTGGTTCCCAATACATCACCCGGGCTATCGAGTCTTGCTTGCTTAGACTCAACACAAGGAAATGACAATAGCGATCAAACTGCAACGAGTATTCGACAGCAGCTGATCTTCTTTTCAAGCAATATAACTACGTGCACAGCCCCGACGTGGCCGACACTGTTGTGTTCCCTGAATTGTATGGCTTCGCTGCAATCCATATGGCTGCAATCAGTTAAAATTGTTGACACTTCTCAACCCGTCATCCCAATATTAAGGTATCCAAAAAATACGACACAACATTAACCGCTGTAATTTACAACGTGATTTTCCTTCACTTTTTACAAGTGGGACTCCATAGTCGGTTCATGTTGTCGTGATCACTGGATCCGGTGAATTTGACATCATCAAACAGGGACATGAGAACTGCAATGCCAGATCATCGATGAAGATCAGGAAGAGTATTGGGCCTAGTACTGAACCCTATGGGACCCCTCTGGTAGGTTTTGCGAATTCAGAGATAGTATCACCTACCCCGACTTGGATGGATCTATTGCGAAGAAAACTGGTTATCCAGTCGTGAAGGTTACCAGATACTCCTTTGGCAGCGAACTTCATCCCTAGGAACCTGTGACTCATTGAGTCGAAGGCCTTTGTTGGCCATTGATGTTCAGCAGCCGAGAGGATTATCTGCTTTTCCCCAGCTTAGAAATGACGCTTTGCACGCTGCCTCCGAAGTAAGCGGTCAAATACACCTTGGTAGTTCGGTGAAAACCAACGTGCCGGACTATCGCATAACATACCGCCAAGTTACTAACTTTTGAATGGACGCATCCTCTCGCTAACAGCCGCGGGGTGGCTGATCTGCCCCCCTTCAAGTTGCATCAAAAAGCCGTTCGGAGTATGATATCTTACATTCTTATCTTTTCTTCGATCCAGGTGGCACACGAGCGGAGCTCGACGAATCCATGAAGCGAATCGCTCGCGAGCGTCGCTTGTTGCATGATCGCGTCTCTTTGCAATCCATCCGTGAGGCACGCCGTCTTTTGACCGAAGGCTACACGTTAAACCCGCAATCGAAATTCCTGCTCATCGAATTGGCCAAATTGGAAGCATGTGCAGCAGACTTCTTTCGATCTAGGGTCACACGACGCGCTGAATCACAGCCTGATGAAACAGAGTCCATGGACACTTCCGACACTCTTTCGGAAAGACCGCAACACCGAAAACATACTGATGTTCCGAAAGTGGTTACCGAAGATAATATCCTGTTTGTGAGTTGAAAGCAGATTATCTTTTCTTCAATACATTTTGGAAAGAATCTTGATTAATTTGTTACTTTCTAGATGTCTGACATCACAGAAGATGTTCCTTTCGTCGCGTCGGGAAAGGCATTCAGGTTGGTAGCGGAATCCATCCTCGAACAGTATGGAAATGATAGAGAGGCGCTGGATCATCTGCGCCAATTGATATCCGATCTCCCATTCTTGGTCCGGGATTCATCTTTAAAGGAACACATATTTACCAATTGGGTTTTCGTACCGTATTTTCCTACATCTGGTTTTGATTATGATAATTATTCGTGTTAAAACAAAATTTCGACTCGACTACAAATTCCACTTAGTCCTTGATGCGGAATAATTGTTCTACTGTATGTCGAAATTCCAGTAATTTGTGGCACTCACCCTCCTAACAATCATCTTAACCGTTTGGTAGACAATACGACGCGGTAACCCTTGTGTTATCATGCGTGTTTACGTGCTTTTTGCTTGACCAAGTCTCGTGTTTGCGGATCAACTAACTTCGCAAAATCACCAACACAACATCTGCAGCTTCTAAAATGCAGGGTGCCGTAATGCTCTGATGCATTTCCCTCGATTTACCTGGAAAGAACTTATACTATTATTGTCATAGAAAGCCAATCTTGTACCAAGGTGTTTAGCACCATCACCTAGGATGTGCCTTTTAATCAAAGACACGCAAAATGCGTATCATATACCGCTCCACTGTGTGACAGTTGTAATTTTTGTTTTCCTGCTACAAACTACGTGACATGATATGGCATCAACGTACAACATACCATTATGGCGCTTCTGACGCCATTTTGCACCCATAGCATCATCATGAAGCACAAGTCTGGAGCCAGACAAAGTGCCAAGTTTTTGCTTGTTGGCGTGATACTACCCGGTTGCCCAGGCCGAAGTAGGGGGTTAGCTTAGGGGGCCCCACCCGGAGCCTTTGGCTAAAAAGCCTGAACCACAAGGCAGTGGCTTGAGACTGAGTTTGTCTGACCTCTATCCATCGACCTTCCTGGCATGAGTAGCTCTGCTGGCACCAAAAGGCACCATCCAGTATAGCTCAATGGGTCATGAAGGTACACAAACCATCGCACCACGTTAAGGTCCAGTCTCAGCGCGACTCATAGCATACAAGTGTTCAAATCCACTGTTTGGTAGGTCTCGTTGCCATCGCCTAGGCAAACGAATAATTCCAGTTGAGCCTAGCGCCGCGGTGAACTTTATCCCAGTGGGCCATGTCATCGACTAACCAACTGGTTGTCTCATCCCGTCTCCCAAGTTCCGAAAACTAGGCGTGTTTTAGGAAGCCCCTCAAAACGTGTCCCACCCATCGCGAGCATCACGATTTCTTCCGGTCGTTTTCCTTTTGAACACACACCATTTGCAGACATCCTCATTGGAAACGAGATACTGCTCCAATGCTCGCAGGTATATGATTATAAAAAGCAGAAAGCCAGCGGACAGCTTAGACTTGGACTATACTAACCACCCGGCTGCGAATTCTTCGATAGATATATATATATATATTATATATATATATAATATATATATATTTGCACAAAATGAGACAGATATAGTGCCGTTCAACATAAAACAATAAGATGTACAAAGCGAGGAAGGGGGGTACAAAGCGTTGTCATCGGAATCGTTGAACGTAGGCATGATACTACCCGGTTGCCTACACCGAAGTAGGGGAGATTTCGTTTAGGGGGTCCCACCCCGAGCCTTTACCCACAAGGCAGTGGAGCGAGAGAGGTTCGCACCTATCGGTGGCCGGTGACCGACGAAGCGGTTCATACGCCCTTTTCTGGGAATTTCCAGTTCGGAGCCCGATAACCCCGTTGATAGGTTGGTGACTTCAGTTTTTGCCTGTGCACCATACAATGTCCTTGGATAGGACAAGGGGCAGTGACTTTTGGAGCGGCGAGTCACATCCGCCGCGTCGTGATGTCATCATTGGATTTTTGTGGCTTTTTATAGGGAGAACGCTTGTCAGGCGAAAACCCACCACACCCTCAGACACCACCGCCGAACCTTTCGCTGAGCTCGGAGAACCGAGCCCACCCAGCTGGCACCACGTGGAGGTATTTCGGCAAGCCACCCGACTTCGATGCTTTGAATGGTTTCTGTATTCATTCTAAACCCAGCTTATCCTCAAAGCTCAAGGTTAAAGGCTATAAAGCGTGCGTGAAGTTTTGCAAAGACATATTTAACAAGAGTTCTTTCTCAAAGCATTTGGCATTTTCCCAATGCAATTCGCTCCCAAACGTGCAAATGGTTTTTTTCAATAGATTTTCTCACTCTTCCATTGTTCTTGCTTTTTTTGAAATTGATGGAACTACGTGTAAGTGCTTTAATTGTTATTTATCAGGCTTGAAGAACTGGATTCACTTCCAATTGAAACCCAAGAGAAGGCCCAAGTAAGTTGAATTCTTGTGCAATCAAAATATTTCAGTAGCCGTTGAACGGTCATTTTTATGAATTTTCTTGTTTGAGTGTTTTATCCTTAGTTTCTTTTGGTTATTCTTCGTCGTTCCAAGCTCACGGGCTCGCAATTCCGCTCACGCCAACGAATGGTTTCCTAAGTTTTTAAAGGTTAATCATTTTCTAGGAGATAATAACCGTTCCCAGTGAAGGCGTCTTTTTATCAATCAGCTAAAACAACCAGATAGCTCGATATTATATGTAATTTGATGTAATGATTTTGTTGGCTTCGCCGAATATGCTTTCAGGATCATCATGCATCAATAATCTGAAGGAACAATCTACCTTCGGTATCCACATGTGCGAAATTAATCACCTCTGTTAAGGATTACAATCCGTAATTCGTCTCAGTTATGGTATCAATATTACTATGAATCTTCTCGCTTGATTATTTTAATCGATGTGCTACTCATAAGTAATCGCATGACCATTTTTAATTAGCCCAGATTGTCTTACCTGATTACTGGTATTTGCCATGCTCTCCCCATCATGCCGGGGTGTACCTTTAAAAACTCGCTCATATTTTAACGTAGCGTTTTTCTCCTTCAATACAATCTCATGGTGTTTTTTTTACTTAAAGTCTCTCAAAGAACACCATTGTTCGAAAATTACATTGACTTGAAGCTCCTAGAACTTCATGTCGGATGTTCAGTTGTGTGGTCAACCTCGACCAACTACTGGATTCTGTTTAATGTTGTCATTAACATCTTGAACAGGTTGGTCGTGTCAACCGAATCCAACCGTGGCTTACAAGCGCAACTTGTTTAACATCTTTAGTTTGAAGAAGGCTCTATGTCAGAAGTAGAGCGTTATCCAATTGATGCTATAACTGATTGCTTTTAAATGCATGTTTATTATTCCTTTATTCATGTACACGAATTTTCAGCGTTCAAATTAATTCAATCATAGAAAATTGAAAAGACGTCTGTCGCGTCTTCAAATACAAAACAGCTTCTGATTGGTCAACAAGATAGCTGTTATTCTTTTTCTTCCAGTTGACATGTTTTTCTGTGAAGGACGGTATTTGGGCTCTGATTGATTGCTACTTTTATCTTGTCGCTGGATATGATGTGTTGTTTTCGTTCAAATGTGCTATCAAACATCTCTGATGGTTTTTAATTGATTTGACCCAGTTATGTTACGAGAAACCATTCTATCCCTTGTCCGTGCACAGACGTGCAATTGTGCGACACTTCTGTACCGTACAGCAATGTTGCACGGATCTGCAATCGTGCAACATTTCTGTGCTGTGAGGCTAAAATCGTGCTAAATTGATTGGCCAACGGTAGTGAGCTGCATGCGAGTACACGCTGGAGTCTCACAACCATTTCTATTTCTATTTCCCCCCTCATATCTGTCTAGGCATGGGCAACCTAATAGTATCTTAGCCCACGTGCAGTCTCTGACTATGCAGCACTTTGCCTGGATCAGGCTGGTGCTTTCATACCATACCGTACTAAATTGCCTTGCAAGCACGAGTGCGGAAACACGCTCTCGTCACAACGTTTGTGCATGTCCGAGCAGCCCGACAGTAGTGTATCACTATACGAAACACATTCGTTTTTTCGTTTTGTGATTTCATCCTAAAACTTGCCTTGGTATCTCATGTGATCTACCAACCCATTGTTCGCGTTATTTTCTGTAACCATGCTGTGTTGCACTTGTGACAAATGGGCTAAACATCAAGTTAAATAACAATTGTTTTCCAAAGAATCCGTCGCAAAAATGTGGTGTGATCTTTTTCCTACTGTTCGTCTTGAGTTGTTAATCCTGTTTACATGATAATCACCTTAGCACAGAGCTTCTACTTGACATTAATAACGAAATAATACTTGAAGAGAAAAGAAACTCTTGCTCGGTTTACCAATATGTGACCGCAGGTTGACCATCCACGTAAAACCTTTCGGTGCCTATTCCCTGGTACTTTGCTATTATATACACTCCGTTGTTTTTCTATTCATCAACAAGGAACCACCAAGCTCTTCCGAGGATCAACTTAAAACAACTTTGGACAATCGAGTTGTGGAACTGTACAACACGGTCCAGCTCCGTGGAATTCAGGCTGCTTTAGATTTATGGAATTCATGGTTCACCCCCGGTGTCCAATCAGATCAATTCCGGTTTTTAAACCCCAATTTCCCGGAAACGGTGGCCTTGCTTCGACTGCGCCTTCGTCTGTGTTCCCTGCAGCTCGCGCAGTATAAATGTGGCAATCCGGAGGAACGTTTGGTCCGATCGAAAGAATTGATTCAACAGACACGAACCTGGCTAGACGCGTTGTCTACCTCTCCTTGGGGTCAAAAATCGGCAGGTATGTCCAGACGGTCATCTTTTTCGTGAGCATGTCTGTTATCTCCTAAGATGATTAAGTATTAACCTAGCTGAACCAGTCGTGATGCGATTCCTGGTTGAGTGTGATCCTCAAAGTCAAGGTTAAGCTTTCCCTGATGCTTTCTCATCATCCACTAGGACAGCATTATGTAGGTGGCAGATACCGGGTTTTTAACTGACGTAAAGCCTCATCTCCAAGCTGGGGAAACCAGATATTACTTTTGGAGGCTGAGCGTCGATCACTCTCCGTCAAGGTGTGATTGCCGATCAGCGAATCGGCCAAGTACTACTGATCGCTTTGAGCGCTCCGAAAGACATGTTTCCTCCCTAATCGGACTGTCTCGTCAGCTGAAACACTCCGGAGCATGAAACCGAACATCGACCGAAGAAGGCCAATCGAAACAACCACCATGGCACAATACAATCCTAAATAAGCGATGGAGGGTTGGACGTTAAAAGCACCCAATCTATAGAAAACCACGTGCAGACATACTTGAATGAGGCACGTACTCATGGTTCGGAAGATACATTCAATCAACATTTCTTCACGAGTTGAGCGAGCCTAGCCGGACAGCTTCATTTTGCTGTATCATAACAAACTACCTGCTTGAAAGGTTTGATCATGTGACCCAATAAAATGCATACATCAAGTGTGCCACTCAACACACCATTCTGAACCATTTCTTTCAGAGTACGTAGCCATGCGAACTCTACCCACCTTCGATCTCAGCAATTCTTCTCCTGATTGTCTAAATCATGGGTTCGGTATCTCTGGGTTTACTTGTGTTGTGATCATACCTTCCCAGACAGCAATCAATACTGACAAATATAATTGACCAATCAGGTTCTAACCTCCCTTATGTATTTAAACTTTTTTGTGGTGTAACAGCTAGGCATTCGGCACTTGCTTGGTTGACGTTATGTTGTCTTTGATGATGAAGCTGGTGCTGCTGTGGTTCTGTTTGTTGTCCATCCGCAAAAATCACCCTTCCACGTATCACTAACACTAGCAGCGTTCCTGGTACCCACGGGGAACAGTTCAAATCGGTCCCAGCCACCCTGATGTTGAACACCAATCGGGTATTCAGCACGGATGAGCAATCGCACGGTGCTTCCGGTCTCGCATAGTGATCACAACAAGCCTCGGTTATGTTTCCCAGGTTACTTTCAAAGATTTCAAGGAGGTGTCAATAGTACACGAAGTGTCATCGACGTTACTAAATTTCATTCGTGTGCGCCTTCTTCCACGTCACATTTCCGAGTGCATAATGGTAGAAAATCGTTGCGAAATTGCATCATCATCATCACCACAGACAGCATTACACCGGTAGCGCGTACCGAATGCTTAACTGCCACACAACCATGAAAAAGTAAAATTCTAAAAGATGGGGAAGTGTGGGACTTATATAGCTACGGATTTGATAGAAGAGTAAGCACAAACAAACTGGGAAGAGGTGCCTACACCTCGAATGGATCATGCATTCAAACAAGTTTCGTGAACGAGTAGAGCGACATCAGCATGGCAGCCTCCTTGCGGCTTTCACTGTCATGCATCATAACAAGCTTTTCTCGTCACTCCGCTTGACAACATACAAGGTTAAGCAAACACTCCAAGAAGATGCTTCGTGCAAGACCGCCATTGAACACGGTTTTCGGACATATACTGAGCGTAACTAACCATTGCGATATATGATCGCGGGACAACCAAGCCTGGAAGACGTGCTAGCGCCTACTTGGGAAGGTTACTAGTAGATTTGCTTATCTGCCTATGCCATGTGACGGTTGTCCACACCGAAGATTTACGCCAATCATGATGTGGGCGTCGGCAAAAACGAATCTGTTTCGGAAGTCGGTGGTCCGGCATCCGTAAAACGTGGCCCAATCTGCGTAACCTATGCGGGTTGATCTGCTTCTCAATATCGACATTACTACCCAACAACTTATTCCGGAGAGCATCGGTGCGCATACGATTGTAACAGCTAACTCCTAGAATGCTGCGGAGACACCGGTTGTCAAATACCTGGAGACGCTGGATGTGTTCTTTACGTAAGGTCTAGGTTTCGCACCCATACAGTAACACAGCCCGCACTGTCGCTTTATAGACTCTACCCTTGAGTAGCAGAGACAGTCCTTTCTGACGCCAGAGGTGACCTAGGTTGCGGAATGCGACGGTCGCTTTAGAAATGCGTGCCGAGACCTCGTTATCTAACGATGCAGAATTATTGATACAACTACCGAGATACGTAAAACGATCCACAATTCAAGCGCCTGATTGTCAAGTAATAAAGCGTTGTTCGATAAGTCGATGTCCTGCAGAAGAACACTACACTTAGAGGGCGCAAAACGCATCCCAAATGCGGGCACAATAACTAGATGAGATAACATTGTT
>JACCGJ010002313.1:0-15864 GCA_013407085.1 Atriophallophorus winterbourni
AAGTTTGATTGGTGCTGCAAGAGACTTGAAGATTGAGATTAACTAGAGAGGTGGTAGGCACAAGAGGATTACACTGCGTTTGTGTTTGTAGTGTAATGACGCATGAATCAGTTGGTGGATTAAGCTCGAAGAAAATGCTTTTAGACGATCAATAGAAACCGTGAGCTGTGAGAGTTTGTCTAGAGATTTTGATCTTCCGACGTTTTGGCCAACGCTCTAGTCCACCTGTTCTAGTTTGACAAGTGCTGGAAGGGACTTAAAGATTGAGATGGACGATGGAGGTGTTGTAGGCACAAGAGGATTGCACGGCGGTTGTGGTTGAAGGGTAATGACGCATGATTTGGTTGGTGGATTAGGCTCGAAGATAATGGTTTTAGACTAACAACAGAAACCGTGAGCTTTTTCGCTTGTCCAGATAATTTGTTCTTCTGACGTTCAAGCCAACGCACTTGTCTGCCCGTTCGAGTTTTAAAGTAACTGGAAGGATCTGGACGATTGGGATGAACGAGGGTAGAGGTATGCAGATGAGAATTACACGGCGGTTGTGATTGAAGGGTAATGGCGCTTCATGGATTTGGTGGATTATCCTAAAAGTTAATGGTTTTAGACGATCAATGGAACCCGTGGTCTGTTATAGAATTTCCAGATACTTTGTTCTTTCGACGTTTTGGCCAACGCACTTGTCTACCGGTTCGAAATTGAACGTGTCTGGACGAGAGTTGAGGATTGAGATGAACGAGAGAGGTGGTAGGCACATGAGGATTACACAGCGGTTGTGATTGAGAGGGTAATGTCGCTTGATGGAGTTGGTGGCTTAAGCTCAACGAAAGCTAGTTTTTGACGACCAATAGAACCCGTGATGCGTTGACCATTCAAGATTCAAGATTCAAGATTTTATGGTTGAAAAAGCAATTACTTCACAATAACCATGCAGTTGAACTATAGGTACAAGTGTATATGTGTGTAGAAAAATGTCAAAATCAAAATAATTCTGGTAACGATAGATTATAAATAGTTCGGGGCCTAATTTGGATTGGCTCTCAGGAAATCGTCTAGTTTTAATTTAAATATAGAAAAAGTGTTTGAGCTTACCAAATCGGCTGGCAGGGAATTCCAAGCGAAACAAATACGCACAGAATAAAATACCTGCGACAGTTCTGATTGGAGTGGGGTATTTCCAACTTGCAGTTGTGACCGCGGTTGTTGCTGGATGTTCGTCGGTGAAATAGTATATCCAAAGGGTGAAAACACTGTTAAGGATTTTGAATGTGAGGAGGAGGTCGGCTCGCAGTCTCCTTTGTGCAAACGTCGTCAGCTTCAGTTTACTTAGCCGGTCAGCGAATGGTAGGTTTTCGAGCCCAATGACCAACTTTGAGGCTCTGTGGTGTATGCGATCCAATAGTGAAATGTCTTTTTGAAGCCATGGAGTCCAGGCTTGTGAAGCGTAATCAGTAAGCGGGTGTATGTACGTGTTCATCATCAGAGAAAAACATCTCTGGGAAAAACGTCCGAATATCCGCCTTAACACACCGAGCATCCGAGACGCGCGTTTGTAAACGGCTTCGCATTGTAGACCATTTTTCAGGCTACCGCAAATCCAGACACCCAGGTCTTTTTCTTCTTTGGTGTACTCCAGGATATTGTTGCCAAGCTTGTATGAATGAGAAAAGCTTAGCACACGACCAATGTGCATGATTTGAGACTTCTGCATGTTTAGCGGTAGGTTATTTTCAGATAACCACATTTGCACAGCATCCAAGTCACTTTGAAGCACACTGCAATCCTCGGCAGTGCTGATTTTTTTCCATATTTTTATGTCATCTGCGAACAGAACCATCTTACTGCCGCGTGGTGTTGGCAGGTCATTCATATAGATCAGAAACAGTATCGGTCCGAGCACGGATCCCTGTGGAACACCGCTAGTGACGTCGATTTCCTTCGATAGTATACCGTCAACTCGAACCCGTATATGTCTTTTGCTGAGATAGTCTCGCAGCAAGTCATACAGTCCTCCAGCAATACCGTGTTTCTTTAGCTTGTTCAGCAGTAAGTTGTGATCAACTCTGTCAAAAGCTTTAGAAATGTCTAAGTAGCATGCATGAATACTGCCTCCGGCGTCCACTACACTAGTCCAGTCGTCCAAACATGTCAGCAAATTAGTTAGACAAGAGCGGTTTCTGCGAAATCCGTGCTGGGCAATTGTCAAGAGTCCGTTCGATTCCAGGTGGCGCACTACTTCTGCAGTGATTATGCGCTCAAAAACCTTCGAACCCGAAGACAGCAATGTCACAGGCCTGTAATTTTTTACTTCAGAACGGCATCCACTTTTGTAAATTGGTGTAATTATTCCCAGCTTCCAATCAATTGGTACCATTCCGACTTGAAGCAATTCGCTAAACAGACGAGATAAAGGTCCCGAGAGCTGCGCATGACAGCTTTTGAGGAGCTTCGGTGAAATTTCGTCTGGTCCCGGAGATTTCTTTGCGTTTAACTTTCTTAAGTGCTGCGCAACCACCATCGGAGTAATTATTATTTCACTCAGAGTGGGACGATCATATCGAATGCTTGGTTCCTGTTCGTGCTCTGCGGATTTCGGTGCAAATACTCCAGCATAAAAGTCTGCTAACAAATCAGCGGTTTGTTCAACGGATTCTGTGAAGCCGAACGAAGTTTTCAGGGCAAAGACTCCTGGTTTAATACTTGTTCTATCGTTTACAAGTCTATACAAGAGCTTCGGATCCTGGTGCATCTGAGTAATCAATTGCGATTGGAACTCTTGTTTATCATCTCGAATTAAGCTGATAACTTTTTTTCTCAGTCGTGTAAATTGTGCCCAAGAATCAGCTGTGTTGGTAGCCTTGTGAAACTCCCACGCTACTGCCCTTTGTTTCATCCACTTTTTGGTCCTGCTACGTAGCTTGAATTTGTTACGTCGAGGATTTTTCTTCGGGACGATCTTTGAATGTTTCTCTAATATAAGTTTCAGGTGTTGTAGGAGAGAGCGCCAATGACTGTCTGAATCGGAATAATCCAACTGTATGAGACCAATGCTTTGAAGCTCTGCACAAAGGGTACGGTAGTTTACCTTTCTGAAGCATTTCATTCCGTCAAATTTGCGCCTAGCACTACAAACGTAGTAGAATTCTAGGACAACGTGGTCGCTCCGTCCGATCGGCGGTTTGTAGATGATAGTTTCTACAGCGGTAGGATCAGATGTAAGTATCAAGTCCAAGGTAGACGGCCTGTCAGCTCCCCTCATACGAGTAAATCCTTTAACGTGGTTATAGAGGGGTGTGTAATCCAAGACTGCTCGACGTTCGTGTTCAAATGTCTCTGGTGGATGATCATCACGGTTATATAGCTGAGGAAGGTTGAAGTCTCCCATTATCAAAATTTGAGTGTTATATCGCGTTGTTACATATTGCAAAGCAGTAATCAGTTTATTGTTCAGGTCGAGGTTCGCGGTTGGAGAACGGTAAATCACTCTAATAACGCACTGGTCACCAGAAGTAAGAGTTATAGAACACCAAAGCGTGTCGGGTATATCCAGATTTTGGTCATTCATAACTCTGCAAATAAATGATTGTTTGCAATAGAGTGCTGCTCCTCCGCCATCACTCAAACGGTCACGTCGAAATAAAATCATGCTTGGTAAAGAGAGTTCTAGATCAGAAAACGAGGTAGTGAACCACGTTTCTGTTATGGCAACTATGTCTGGGTTCGTTTCATCACAAATCTCGGAGAGTTCGTGCAGCTTATTGATCAGGCCGTTTGCGTTCGTATAGATGCACTTAATTGTGTTTTTTATGAGTAATGACGGGGTGTAAGCTGTTTGGTTTAGCAGTTTGCTAGAGAGACTTTGTGTGTTTGTATATAAACAATCAATAAAGTTTGTAGTGTTCATATCACGAGAGGTTATTGGGGGTCTCACGTTTTTTTAAGTGGCGCATGAGGTTCCAATTAAACTGTGACACTTGGCGTAGGTTGATCAGTACTATCCGTTTGCTGAATTTCGGTTTTGATCCTGGGCAAGCTTAACTTTACGTTTGGGGGTAGGTTTTTTTCTATTAGCTTTCCATTCACTTTTGATAGTATCAGTCATTTCGGTTGTGAAGAAGGTTAGCTTTAAAGGGCTAGGACATTGCCCTTTATAGTTGGCAGATCGCGGTATCCTAAAAGCATCCACAAGTACGGTATTTTTAATACCAATTGTTTCGGCTAGATATTTCCACTGTTTGTGGTCATGCTCAGACTTTTCTTGAGAAGGTACGTCAGCAGCATCTTCTGGAACACCAAGAATTACAATACTTCTTGGATTACGTTCTTCACGAGATTTCTGCGACGACTTTCGCTCCCATCATGGTAAGTCTGCATGGATACGACATTTAGTCTCTGGAACACCTCTAAGAATGTAAGCATTTAAGAATACGTTTTCCACGTCCTCCGCAGATTGCAGCGTTATTCTTAAAAGGCGAGGATCATCCTTGTGAGGAGAATTCAGGTGGCGGTTTAATCGAACTACTGATGAAGGAGTAACTGCGACCATGCTCATCAGACTGCAGAGTTTATACCACTCAGCTAAGTCATGTTTTTGCTTAGCTTCAAACAGCGTTTCCTGCGACTCGGTCACGTTTGTACATATAACGCTTAGGTTTACACCCGCGGACTTTATTTTATAATTTGACTCAGTCATTTTAGTAGTGGATTTTTTGAGTCCTTTCTCGGTTCCGTTATGTCGAGGAGTCAATGATCCCAACGAACGCTTCCCCGTTTTAGTCGCCATATGCGCGGTTATCTGGGCAAATGTTGGCCTGCTCGAGTATGATGTATTATCTACCGGCTCTTCGGCAGTAACCTCTAAGTCGGGTAACGACGGTGCCTTTATGACTTTTATTATCAGTTCATTCAGTTTTTTTAAACTGGATTCCATTCCATTTAGACGGGTCTCAATATCATATTCATGGGTTTTCGCCGTCGAGGCTGACGGTGTTGATTTGGCCTTGCAAAGCAGACAAACATAACAGACACCAGGACAGTCATCTCCATTAATAATCGATACTAAATCCGAAGTCAGCGATTTGTCACATTTCGCATGCACTTTCAACAAACAGGCGTAACACGTGACAGACCTCGCCTTAGGACTTATCGACTTTCGGCAAACCGTGCACATGCATCCCGGTGCGCTTTGTATCCTTTTCGGGGTCATCCGGTCAAGGTTGTGTGCAGTACTGTTCAGTTGTGTGTGCACAGGCAGTGGTTCCGTCGGGCGATCGATGATGAATATGGTGAGCGCGACGAAAAGCGTTGCTCAATGATAAGAACAAAGTCAGAATTGATTCCAGCGATGCGCTTCGGTAGTTGCTCTCACGACGTTGAATATATAACCAGTCGACGGCGAAGAATAAGATCTTTCTGATGACGTTAATCCCTTTGAGGACTTGAAGCGTATTAACAGAGTTGCACGCGTAGATCCAATATGGGAAAATCACGATAAATCCGAATTTGCTCGTATTATCGAATACCGCTACGAGAGTGGTATATCCAGAAAGCTGACTTCGAGAGGAGTCCAACAAGGTATAATATGTCCACGTACGTGTAAGTGTAAGAACAGTATATCCTGATTATCAGGAGCTCAAAATAATGCGACCGCACGGCACGAAAGTGTTCAGAGCATTCATATTCAAATCGACGAATTCGCGTTTACGCTCAATAGCTCTGCGTGGTCTATGATAGGATGGTTGAAGTGGTCTACATAGAGACACAAGTCGCATAAAAACAAAATCGCACGTATCGCGTTAAGGTGATTTATGTTGGTATACATGGCGCTGTCGAAGAGGCGTAAAATCCAACTTCGACATGAACGATCGCAAGCGATATATACAATCTGATTTAGAAGGTAATGATTGGTAAGGAACAAGGAGTTCGCCGTGGAGACACATGGTAGTGCCACAAACTAACTCTGCGGCTGAGCATTACATGTCTTCTTTGATGGTAAACGAATTCCAAGAAGAACAAGTGGTAAATTCTCAGTGCATCTAGTAGGATCGGGCTGACCAGCTGAAGCGTCTTTGAGCTGCCGGTTGGGCGCCATCAACAAATCCATTCGCATTGGGGTGGTAGGCGGTGGTTCGGATGTGCTGACAGCCAAGGTGTGGAGTCAAATCACGAAAAACGTCGATTGAAGCTGAGCGCCAGGGTGGTTTGCGATGATAAATGGTGTGGCAAAATAGGCAGTACAGCGTTCGATGAATACGCTTGCTAACGCCTCAGAAAGGGGTTTTTGATCGGAAGAGCAATTGACCATCTTGTAAAGCGATCTACCGCTGTTAGGATGAAAGAATATTCGTTCGATGATGGCATTAACTGACCAGGTCAAGATGCACATGAGAGAATCCATTGTTTGAATGCCTAAACGGATGTTATGTGTGACAGTGTGTCGTGATATTTTGTTCATTCAAAGTTTTGTACCAAAGCACTTGTCTACCCCTTTCTCGTTTGAACGCGCCTGGAAGGTATTGGATGATTGGGATGAACGAGTCCAGTGGTAGACACATTAGGATTCTACGGCGGTGATGACGATTAATAGCTCAACGTGGATGGTTGAAGTGGTGTACAAAAGTGACACACGTCACACAAAAACGAAATCGTCCTTATCGCGATGAGGTGATTTATGTTGGTGGACATGGCGCTGTCGAGGAGGCGTAAAATCCAACTTCGACATAAACAATAGCAAGCGAGTTATGTAATCTGATTTAGAAGGTAATGACTGGCAAGGCACAACGTGGAGACACCGGGGAGACACAAGGTAGTGCCACAAATTTACTCTGCGGCTGAGCATTGCATGTCTTCTTTGATTGTAGAACGAATTCCATGAAGAACAAGTGGTAAATTCCCAGTGCATCTAGTAGGATCGGGCTGACCATGAATTGGTAAGTAAAGATGGATGGTGTCGTGTGGTGACCTAATCTGAAACAACCGTAATTGTCACGCCGACTTCGCTAGATTCACATTCTGCGCAACGTGATCACGATCACCTGCTAGTTAAGCAACCGTTTTAAAGGTTAAACCCGAATTTCTTTTGTAATCTGAACATGGGATATTCGGTACTGGTTGAGAACTACTGTAGTGAATGAGAAGTCAACGCGTTTCGGACAGAATGTTTATATCGTTGAATTTTAATCACTCGACTGGTAATTTATATTAGAACAGTTTGTCCGCATCACGTGACGCTTACACCTGCGTAGCTTGTCGAGTCGTATTATACACTTCCGGGCTGCTGCTGGACGATAAATTACGCCGATTATGAAATCTTCGCCTGTAGTCGTTGTCAATAATTAAAACTCTACCAACAGAATAGCAGGTTGAACTGCCGCAAATATGCATTTTCCGTTCGCAATGTGCAACTGTGGAACAGCTTACCCACTCATGTGGTACAATCTGGAACTGTTGAGGTTTTCAAAAAATCACTAGATATCCACATGGAAAAGCATGTTTTTTTATGTTGGACAATAATCTAACAATAATTTGATATTTTTCACCATGCGACCCGATGTACATTTTTGTGGGTCTTGTAAAGCATAGCTTTTTACCTGCATATAATCTATGAATAAATCTATGAATAAGCACCATAGTGTGTCCTGAAGCATCTGGTCAAAATCCGTGAGTTCTCTGCATTTGAGTCTCTGATCATAATAGAGTGCCACACCTGCTCCATGTGATGCAGGAGCAGTGACATGTAAGCAATCTCTAACTCACATCCGTGGATTTTCGGGTTAGGCCAAGTTTCGTTAAAGGCAAACGAGGTCATTTAGCTGAGGTCATTTAGTCTCAAACCGAGCGACAAGTTCGGCAAATTTGATAATCAAGCATTGGGCATTGGTATAGAGGCATCCAAACACAGTTTTGGTAAGTAAAGATGGATGGTGTCGTGTGATGACACAATCTGAGACAACCGTCAATGTCGCGCCGAGTCCGGAAGAGTCAGCACTTTTCTGTTTTTTTGAAAAGTTAAGTAGCATATCGGTCTTTCCAGATTGAGAGGCGCAAATTAATTCAAGGTAATTCAAGGTTTTTTAATGGTCTAAAAAGCAACAAGCTTAACAACAACCATAGGATGGTAAAAATTGAAATTTAAGTGTATAAACAATATAAGAACATAGATTAAACAGTATATAAGTGTTCTGGAAACGAATAATGCAATAAAAATTCGTCTAATTTCGTTTAAAGTCATGCAAGTTAGTGGCGTGAGCAACGGTTGAAGGTAAACTGTTCCAAGTAAAACAGACACGGACAGAGTAAAAATACCTTCTACCTTCAGACGGTGAATGTGGTACGACCAGCACATAGCATGGGTCCGATAATTCCTCGTATCCCTTCGCGTGAATAAATCCAGTCGGGATGGTTCGGGGTATGAAAAGTTTTTGTAAAGTAAGATAAGGTCTCTCTGATTCGTCGATAGGGAAAATCGAACAGTTCAGTTGAGCTATCCTTTCTTTATATGGTTTGTTTCGGATGCTGAGACTAGTTTCGTTGACGGGTGATAGATTCGCTGCATAAGTTCCACATCCCTCTTGAGCCACGGAGACCATGACTGCACACCGTATTCCATGACTGGTCTCAAGTATGTATTCATGATCCTTGGGAATATCTTGGGCGAAAATTTCCCAAATACACGTTTGAGTAGATTTAGAACACGTGTTGCTTTTTTAAAGGCACTGTTAGTTTGAAGTGATGTTTTTAAACTGGAGCATATCCAGACACCCAAATCTTTTTCTTCACTGCAATTTTCAAGGGCATGCGAACCTATGTGATATGTGAACTCTACTCGATTCCCCACATTCATGATCCTGCATTTGTTGAAGTTAAACGGCAGTTTGTTCTCCAACGACCAGCTGTGAAGCGTATCAAGATCCTTTTGTAATAGCAGACAGTCTTCCGGACTACGAATGCTGCGCCAAATCTTTATGTCGTCCGCAAATAACGAAATGTTACATCGAACAATTTCCGGTATTTCATTGACATAAACCAGAAAGAGGAAATCGGACCAAGGACTGAGCCTTGGGGGAACTCCGCTAGTTGCTGCAATTGGTTTGGATAATGCACCATCACACGTACCTGGTTAGTGCGATTTGTTAGGTAGTCATTTAGCCAATTCAGCAACTTTCCAGTGATACCAAGCCTTTCAAGCTTCTGCGTAGTAGGGAATGGTCAACACGATCGAATGCTTTTGAAATATCCAAGTAGCACGCGTGTATTGCTTGTCCCTTTATCTACATTTAGTCCAAATTATCTATTTGACCAAAATAGATTTCTTTATCTGGCTTCAGTCCAAATTCGGGAGTCATATGGGGTGGCTTTGCGTTCGATTGCTGATTGTGTGTTACAATTTAAGATGCATTTCTTGGTTAAGTTGATAGGGCTTCATCAATCCGGACAGTATTTGAAGCAGAGTGGACTGCATTTATATCAGTATTTCTGTAATCGCTAAGGTTTACATCTTTTGGGATTTTGTGTTTCCAGCATTTGCAGTTGGAACGTACAGTATCAACCATGGTACTCATCAGGAAGTTTATTTTTAGTCGACGCAGCCCATTACCTTTAATTTGCTGAGGAAGGCAGTCTGAAAGTATCAACGACAACGGCCTTTTCAAAGAAAATAATATCAGCCAGAAAAGTTCATCGCCTGTAGACATGCTCAGCTCGTTCGTTAGCCTCAGGATTGCCTGCCACCTCTGGGACTCCGAGGATGATGAGATTGCGATTTGATGTATTTCTTACGTCGCATGTATTATTCCTCAATTCGCACCATGGAATATCAGCATAATTACGAATATTCAGTGAATTGTTGCTAGTTGCTGCCAAATGTGGATGTCGCACATCACTCGTTCTTCATTTTTTAAAGCTTTGTATTTTCTCAGTCTTTTGTGGGCATCTGTGATCATCATGGATATCCATTCGCGATTTTGTTTCTCCAGTAGTTTTATTACACGTAGATGATTGAGGGGTGGACGACGTTGTCGGCATTTCGGCGTTAGTCGGTTTCGTTGGCATTCGTGTAGGAAGAAAAGCTGCTTGTTCGTTGATGCTGCTCGATGGCTATATGTTTCTCATCGTCTGGCATACTTGAGCGTGTCTCGCCCGAAGTTGTTTGATATTGAAGCGAATAATTGTATCTCAGGGATTGGATGTTGTGCGTTGTGTGTTCGCTGAGCAGGCATTGTAGCAGTAGCACGTTTCGTCATCAAACTAGATGACATCGTCAGCTGAGCCTCTTGCGAAGTATTCGTAATCGTCGTGTTTTTTTTATACGCTGAGCGTTCTGTTTCTTTCCTCGTAATTGGCTGCTCTCAAGGTCACACGGCTTAATGTTCGGTTTTTCATTGGCACATAGATGTCGTCCAATTGAAAGTGTTTGAAGAAGAAGAAGAAGAAGAAAACTTTATTCGTTAAAACGAATTTTCAGTTAATCAAAATAGTTTAAACACAGAATTTCAATACGAATAAGAGGGACGTCAAACTTTGATGGGAAAAATTGAGACTGCCAGTCACATTCAAAATCAAAACAGTTTTGTGATTGTGATGGATGTTGGTGAAAAGTCATGCTGCATGATTTTAAAACCCCATGTATGATTTTGCTCTCGCATTTTTCTGACCGGCGCAGCAAATTCCTCATCCTTCGAAATAAAAATATTTCGCAGCATTTAAAGCTTGCGGGGCATCAAACGTCCTTCGTTAACATGTTCGTGACATGTTAAAACGTTTCAAAAACAAAAGGTTCCGTGTTGACTGAAAAAATAAAAACGCATGAAAACATTAATTTTGAGCACGGCCGATTCAAAGGCCCCGCTCCAAAGACCGCGTTGTGGAGTGCCACGCTTCAAGTAATTCCCGTATGTGGCTCGTGCGTCTCCTTGCAATAAATTTGGTTCCCTTCCTGTTGAATTAATAACTTTATTGTTCAAAGTGAATTGATAGTAGCGATTTGTGATCGTGCCTCTTCACAGTAGCCTATGAGCGTACTCGACTTGCGATTTCTTGATTAAAACGAAGGTGTCATCCACTTAGCGTACCCAAAGTTTTGGTTCTGTTAGAGGAACGGTAATGCGTTCCAATCTATGCATTACTGCTTCCGCGATCAGTCCAGAGATAGGCGACCCAATTGGAGTTCCTTTGATCTGCTCATACACTTTTCCATTGAACTTGAAATGAGTGTGAAGACAAAGATCCAAGAGCGTCATTGGTTCCTCATGGTGATTCGATTTCCGCCATACGTTGTTCCGTGTTCCATTCGCAGCGATGACATTGTTTGCTTGGTCAGTGTAAGGACGATCGACGTAAATAGGGCGGTGATATCGAAGGAGACCATCAGCTCGTCGTCAGTTATCTTCACGTTTTGCAGTATTTTTGAAAAATTCTTCTGTCGAGTGTATGGAATGGTCCGAGTCTCTGACGAGATATAGGAGTTTTCTTAGTAGTTCTTTTGACAATCTATGCGTAGGTGCTCCAGGCAATGAAACGATTGGACCTAGTGGGATAACTTCTTTGTGCACCTTCGGTAAACCGTAGAATCGCGGGATTGAGGAATCTTCCGGTTTCTTCCGGAAATATTCAGCACTGGTAATCTGTGTCTTGAAGTTCAGTCTCTTGAGAGCAGCGTAAATCTTGTTTTCTGGTCGTTTCGTTTCATCTTAGCTCACGTGTCGGTAGGTGTTCGTGTCCTGCAGCAGTTCTTCAGCTTTCTCATGTAATCAGCATTATCCATACCTATCGTGATTCGCATTTGTCCGCTCTCAGCATTAACACAAAGATCAGACTCTTCAAGAGCAACGTTCGTAGTGTTTTGCTGTATGCATCGGAATGCTGGAAGATTACCGCTGCTATTGAGCGCAGAATGAACGTGTTTTAAACTGAGTGCTTGAGAAGGATTCTACGGGATTTTTTGCCACATTCTATTTCGAATAAAGAGCTCCTGCGAAAAACTGGTCTGGAGGTGGTATCTACCGTAGTCAAAAGACGACGGTGGAAATGGTTCGGTCATGTCTGCAGGATGGATCCTAGTTCGCACACGAAGGTAGCAATTCACTGGCTTCCGCAAGGTAAACCAAAAAGGGGAGGGCCCAAGTAAACTTGGCACAGAACGTTGGATCGCGAACTACATACACAAGTATTCACGATGCAGACGGCAACGGAAGCAGCGGCAGACCGGAACCACTGGCGTGGGGTTGTCTTCAACTCATGTGCCACCCGGCACGGAGAGGACTGAGTGAGTGAGTGAGTAAAGTGACTATGTTCTGGTCGTTTTAAAACTGTTTGAAGGATACCTTTCTTCAATGCTAAACATTCGGTGTTCTGCGTATCTCTGCAATGCGGGAATGATTTTTTGCCGAAACATTTTCTCCTGTGTCTTGATCTAGATCTTGAGATTTGATTATACCTTTAGACCCGCTAAGAATTCACTTGTGTCGGCATCCCGATGATTAAAGTTTTTGTCCTTTCGCGAGCACCCGGTTTTCGGTCGTTGTCAATTGCTTTGTTGAAAGATTTCTAGCCCAGTTTTCGGCGTAATTATCCCATTCATTAGGCGTAATTCTTTGCAAAATTCAGGTCAAGTGTTCTGCGCTTCTTCATCTTTGCTCGGCTCGTTGTTATCTTCATTGCTTTCTCCGGGTCATCAGCTAGTTGCTGCCCAATGTGGATGTCGCACCTCGCACGTTCTTCATTTAATATAGCTTTTTATTTCCAGTCTTTCGTGGGCATCTGTGATCATTATGGATATTCATTCGCGATTTTGTTTCTCCAATAGTTTTATTTAACGTAGATGATTGAGGGGTGGACGACGTTGTCGGCATTTCGGCGTTAGTCGGTTTCGTTGGCATTCATGTAAAAAGAGAAGCTGCTCGTTTGTTAATGCTGCTCGATGGATATGTTTCTCATCGTCTGGCATACTTGAGCGTGTCTCGCCCGAAGTTGTTTGATATTGAAGCGAATAATTGTATCTCAGGGATTGGATGTTGTGCGTTGTGTGTTCGCTGAGCAGGCATTGTAGCAGTAGCACGTTTCGTCATCAAACTAGATGACATCGTCAGCTGAGCCTCTTGCGAAGTGTTCGTAATCGTCGTGTTTTTTTTATACGCTGAGCGTTCTGTTTCTTTCCTCGTAATTGGCTGCTCTCAAGGTCACACGGCTTAATGTTCGGTTCTTCATTGGCACATAGATGTCGTCCAATTGAAAGTGTTGATTCAAAGTCCGCGTTGTGGAGTGCCACGCTTCAAGTAATTCCCGTTTGTGCCGCGTGCGTCCCCTTGCAATGACTCTGGTTCCAATACAGTTGAACTGCTCTCCTTGTTCAACATGAATTGATAGTAGCGATTTGTAATCGTGCCTCCTCACCTCTGATTTGTATTCGCTCAGTCTGGTATCCAGTCGCCTTCCAGTTTGTCTAACGTAATGCATCTCACAATCCGCGCATGATGTTTTTGTAGATTTAGATGTATCCGTATCTTGTTTCAGCTCTGGAATTGCTTGTTTTTGTGAAGCAATGTTTGGTTCGCGTTGTTCTTTATTCTTAATTGCATTAGCAATGCTGTTCTCCACTGCATCAGTCATCACTATAAATTCTTGATTCTCGAGTCTGTTCACTGGAAAGTGAATTTAATAGGGGGGCATAATAGGGGTATACCCCTCAGTCTTCGTAACGCCTTTAATTATGCAGATATTCAAGCCTTTCTCCTACAATATTTGTTCAGCCTGCGACAGCTTCCTATTCGAATACATGCTGGATTCAAGGATTTATGTTTAAAAAAGCAAACACTTTACAACACCATAGGATTTCGGTATTTATGAGAATGTGAAAAATAATAATATTAATAAAATATTAAATGTACGGCAAAGAGTCTACAACATGGTATGCAAATGGTGTTCTCTGAGCTTGTGTAGTTGTTGTTGGACGTTTCGTCATCAGGCTAGATGATCTCATCAGCAAAACTTCTTTTGAAGCTCGGCGAATACCATTTGAACTGTATATATACACGAATATTTTCCTCTATTGCTGAAAGTACGAAATGTTGAGTTAGGGAATTCCAAAGGATTATAGATGCACGGTGAAAAAATAACTCGCAATCAACACGTTCTCTCGCAATGTAGAGGGATAGGTCGTCTGCGTGTTACTATCTAATTACACTCTTGAAAAAAGTGTTTTTATGGGTGTTTTGGTAGACAATTTTATAAGTAAGAATAATATCGCGGCGAATCCTCAGTAGTGTAAGTTCAAATAGACCCAGACGTCACAATCTTTCAGTCTAAGGAACACTGCGAAGACCCATTGTCCCTCAATGATAAATTTTTTCAGTGACCAAGGTGTCCAGAACTCTATCGCATACTCAAGATTAAAAAATGCATGGTATAAAAAGCTCATAGCCGTACAACATCATAGGATATTCGTATAAGGACAAATATGCAATATATATATATATATATATAGTTCAGTATTATATAGCCAGTGTACGTCAAAGCATACCTAGCATGCGGCTAGCTCGGTTGTACGCGGCTTCGGTTGGCATGCTGTTATTCGTACTTCCACTAATACATAAGCTGTGGTTCTTTTCTTCTGTTGTAAATTCCAGTTGTTGGGATCCAAGGTTTTAGGAGTATGGGAAATTTTTTTCCTATCTGCAACATTTTTCCCTTTCTGTTCAAGAGTCGGACATTGGTCGTTTTTCGAATTTCCAAAATATTTATGATCCGAGGCTCGATGGATTGTAGAAGCTGTGGATGAAATGGCGATTTCGGTGTACTAATTTAGGGCTACTCATTCTAAAATTCCTGTGATTTGCTTTTCAGTTGGTTCAAATTAATTCCATCATACTTCTCGTTAAAAATGTTATATTTGGCCGTCATCTTTATATTCAATTCAAATCAATTCAATTTTAATGGACTAAAAATCATATAGCTTTACAAAATCCACAGAATAATATAGCAACAACGAATAATATAACAAGCAAAAATGGGATTATTTTGCTTACTCAGCTGTTTAAGAATAAATTAAAAATCCAAAGGGCAGAAATTGTCTTCGATTGGTGGGATAACAAATGTAGATGCATGGTGTTAAGATGTATAGTTTTCTTAGATGCATGCGTTTAGGGTCAAAAACGCATCAAGGCTTCTCTTGAAAGTTTGCTGATTTGGTGAGTTTAAGCATAATCTGGCAGCTTCTTCCAAGTAAAACAAACTCGCACGGCAAAAAATGTCGTCTGCAGTTGAGTCTCGAGTGAGGGACAGTTAGAATTAATGTGTGAGCTCTTGTATTTTGCCAGCTCCGTAGATTAAATAAGCAAGGGTGATTTTCGGTATTCAAATAATTGTCAACCAAAATCAACTCCCCTCTGAGACGACGACGTGGATAATCAAATAAATTTAGCGTTTTGATTCGCTCATTGTATGGTTTCCGTCTGAGTTCGGTGACAAGTTTGGAAGCTCGATGAAATATTCGTTGCAAAGTCGCAACATCTTTTTTAAGCCATGGAGACCATGCTTGAACTGCATATTACATCGTGGGTCTGTTGTTGGCCTCCGTCGGTCGATGTCGACCATGGATGTACATCACATCGCATGAATTTCATGTTTTGCAGCTTTTTGAATGACTAAACTGTCCGATTCGGGAGGAACAATCTTTGGATAGTATCACAAATCTATAAGATCCGGATTGAAGCGTTTAGAAGAAAAAGTAATATGAGAACTTAATTGGGAACACGTACCGTATTAAAGCAGCGCGCGCCACCCTAATTGCTTTGCAACATTAGGTAGTTCACCCTTTTCAGCGTTATCTGATCAATAAAGTAAATGCTAGGATTCTGTTTTATTTTAATA
>JACCGJ010002315.1:0-14643 GCA_013407085.1 Atriophallophorus winterbourni
TGTCCGACCCTTCGAAAGTCAGAACTTGATCGTTTTTTGGGATTGCCGCAGTGTTTCTAATGTGAGTTTCGTCTGATTGTAAAAGCAGTGGTTCATTAGGCAGTTTCGGTATAGAAAGTCTGGGGTCACTCATTGGGACATCCCTCGGGAGATTCCTATCATTTGGATTCCAGTTGGCCCTAATTTATTTCATCATACCTCTCGTTAAAAATTTATTTTTAAAGGTTTTAGCAACCCACATTTATAATTTGATGACCGAGGTATTCTAAAAGTGTTTTCCAGGACTCACTCGGGTGCTCCGATGGTGTTAGCAACTTTGAGCCACTGTTTGTAATCGTGGTGCTTTATTTCATTAGCTGAAGCAGTGTCATTGTGTTCGGGAACACCGGAAAACCACCCTGCGTTGTTGAGATTTATCTTCATTGTTTAAACTACATTTTATCTTCCACCATGTATGCGGCATTCAGTCTATGAACATGTACGAAGCAAGTAAGAGGTTAGAAGTACGTCTTTCACTTATTTTGGCTTTTAAGATTTACCCTTAGTAAACGCAGTTTATCAAAATGAGAAGAATTATAGTGACGAATTAACTGGGTTATTGAATCAGGCAGTATCGAGCTCATACGCACCATTGAACACAGCTGTTACCATTGTTCAATGTCGTGAGTTCTTCTACACGGGAAAAGCGTTCGAAACCAAATGAACCATTTGTATTCTGATAACATTACTCCATTACACAATTGATTTGTTATTTCTGAAATTATATTATTGAATTGCAGCAATTGAGTGTCCAGTATACTCAGGAAAACAATCTAGTTTGCGAATTCACCATTTTCAATAAATCATGTGTTTTTAGGCGATTTTTTGCATGCAATACCACGGACCATGAAAATTTGGTCAAAAATAACAACAAAAATAACCGGAGTGAACAAAATCGGTGACTGTGCATTCGAATAAATTTTCCTTGCTCTGATGACTTGAAATACTTGGGCGCTGTTATCCGCATTGCTGTGTTGCGGCATCTATTATTGCGGAACTAATAGGGACGTTTGCAGTGCAAGAACCACTGAAATTAATCGAATTACGTGTATCAGTGGTTCAATATCACGCTCTATTTAACTTTGGACAGATAATCAGAATTAAATCGTAAACATTTTAATTCATTAATTATATACATATATAAATATAAATAATTACAAGCGTCTGACTGTTTATCGCTTAACAATTTAATGATGCATATGAATTAAATGGTTCCAAGTTTATCAAGCGGTTTTTGGGGATAAGCTCCCAATTCCAAGAATCCAGTGTTACGCGGCCGAACTGACAGGAGATGGGGCGAAGGCGGCTGACTGGCACCCCAAAACCAGCTTGCATCGGGCAGGTGATGATATTAGGTTCACGTAGTCAGTTTACCCAGGGCAAAGAAAAACATCATCTTAAACCTCCACGCCTTGTGGCTGCATCAAAATTCATGTAATCGCTTCAAGATCAACTCGAGGAAAGTTCCGTATTCGAAGTTATATTCAATTAATCCTGAAAAAAACACTCACTCTGCCGATGGAAACATTCTCCAATGTTAAGAACCCCAGCTGCAATCTTTTTTACAGTCATGCCGTGTACAGGGAGCACTTGCTTTTTGGGCAACAGCATTTCTCCCTATTTAATGCCCACAACGCACCAATGGAGAGAACAATTCCCTCAGCCTCCACGATAATAACACGGGAGGGATGCAGATAGCGTTTACAAGCTATGATGCGATGGTGTATAGACCTGAACGCTTGGTGTTTGCTTCCGACGGTAAGAGAATTTTCAGGTTTCCAGTAGACGGCTACCGTCGGCGCAAGATTGGCAGCCTCCAGCCAATAAGGTGCGTCTGTCACGTTCTGTACCCTCATTGGGTACATAGGGATCCAGGAATCAACCGGACAAGCAGATTTTATTTTTAGCACCAGCGAATCGAAATGCTGAACAAAATGTTCCACCTCTGGAATAACTGGCATGGTGGAAAGTTCCGTCTATATGCCTACCAGGATTTTATGACGACGTCTCTAATATGAGAGGCGTAAGAAAATCAGCTGTGATTTAAAATGAGCTGAAAAGGTTGAATTTGAAGTGGTTGCCTTGCAAGAGACGGTATTATCAGACACTGATATGCTAACAGAAAACGATTACACATGTTTTGGAAAGTAATGGGCTCTGATGATCCTCAAATGCATGTAGTTGGGTTTGCCATGCAAAACAGCCTACTAAAATCCGCAAGACCATGAATAGGCATGAATGAACATATTTGGACAATAAATCTGAAGTGCATTACTGGTACCATTACGTTGGTCAACTTTTATGTACAGACGCTCTCTCCCATGCCTGCTGAAAAAGAGGCTTTTATATTAATCCAACAACAGTCCTCGAAAACGCGCAAATAAAAATAACGTGTAGTGGTATTGGGTGATTACAATGCCAGAGTTGGTGCAGAATACGAGTCTTGGCAGCACTGTCTTGCGAAGGGTTCGAAGTAGGTAAAACCAATGAAATTCTAAAATACCTTTAGACATGTGCACACAGTTCATTCTTTGTCACAGTAATACTTTTTTAAAACAAAACCACAGCACAATTTTTCTTAGGCACATCCTCCCTCTAAGCATTGGCATCAGATTTATCTTATTGTTGTTAAGCGCACTTATATAGGAAGTGTCCTCCTCACCAATCATATTTTAATCGCAGACTGCAACAATCACCATTCGCTAGTCTGTGCAACACTGAAGTTATCTACATAAGGTATCACCGCGACAAATTGTCTGGGATGCCAAGGAAAGATGTTACTCGCATGTGCAAACCTAATTAAGCCGCGCGATTTGCGAAAGCGTTCAGAGCCGTGTCGCACTTTTAACTTACCTTCCGAAGAAACCTCGAACAAGTGACTGGTTTGCAGTAAAAGCTTCAGAGATGACTGGATCCCCATGCGCTTGAAACAGTGGAAAAATGGTAAACAAGTTGAGGTTGGTATTGCTAACCTCATCCTACAGTGGCATACAAGCGCAAGTTGTTTAAAATTGAAATAAATTTTGTCAATGTGTTTAAGTATTCAACACAATTATTACATGTACCTGATTGGTTGAATCAACTAAGTGGTGATAAAGAGAAAAATTTGACTCATAAACCGCGTGATCTGAACTAAGAATAGCAAAAACTGAAATAAAATTCATACAGACCTATTTCGAATTTGACAGCGTTTAGAATTGGGCGTAGAATTGCCAAGCGATTTTTTTAGTCGAGTCGAACTTACAATAATCAGATGGTAAGATAACGGAATATTGCGTATCAATGGTGGGTGATTGATTGTTACAGAATTCTGGACATAATATACATTACATAAGATAGGCTTGTGATGGAAATGCATGCAAATGAGCTTTTTGTTCATGATTATGGGTTTGAAAACTGTTTACATGAGTATGCGCTCATGTGATTGAACAAGTTGTTCGTACCAATATTTTCCAACAGTGGAATACAGGCGCAAATTGTTTACCACTCTTCGACTGTTTCAAGAGCATGCGGATCCCGATCATACTGTCCATATATGATGTAAGCAAACGGCACGAAACCGCTCGTGGTGTGCCTTCGATGTAAATGCTTTCAGATGAGCAATTTTATTCATGAACATGGGATTAAACCCTGTCTACATGAGTGTGTGCTCATGTGTTTGAACAAGTTGTTCATACCAACATTTTCCAACGGTGGCATACAAGCGCAACTTGTTACAATACATAATTCAAAGCTTTTTACAGCCTATTTTGAACTAACGGAGTTACATTTCAAAATGTATATAACACACATTTGTACTGTCCAGGCCAATGTAAAATTATCGTTTATGGATAACTCTATATCTTAATTGATAAGCTAAATCGCTTTCGAAATTTTGTTTCGAATATTTTTAAAAATATATAACAGCACATTTGTGGGCTTAATTTGAATTTATACCTAGAATTTTATTACATCCATATAATGCATTTCCTTTCAAGTCAGTTAGAAAACTTTGTCTATTGATTCGTCCCATTAATGTTGATTTTATTTATACACACACATACATTTGTACCTATAGTTCGAGTCTATGGTTATTGTAAAGTTAATTGCTTTTTGAACCATAAATCTTGAGCCTTGAATAGTAAAATCGTCATTTCAATGAGTGTTGCTGTTTAAATCGAACACACTAGTTCTCAAAAATGAATATTCTTTGAAATCTGATATGTTCAATGTGCCACTTAACCACTCGCCATTCTGAGGTCTGTGTAAAAACGAGCCTTTTTGTACTGATCACAGAGACGCCGGGAATCTTGATCCAAAAATGTATGTCGACCGAATCTGTCGGAGTCGGTGATGTAATATACCCATTAACACGAGCCCCACAATCTTTGACACATACTCAAATTATCCTCTCAAATACTCATCACTGAACAAATTTATCTAGATCAAACATCAAATGATTGTACAAAACGCACAATGCTTGATAGATAAATTACCCGCGCTAATCGAGCTTCGTGAAAATATTCACCACTCCTGATAGCTGTAACGGAAACCTGGGTTAATCAGCTTTTAGATGGGGAAGAAATTTCCATTCCAAACATGTTACGTTTACATCGTAATCGTATGTACCATGAAGGAGGAGGTGTTGCTTATTACTATGATCAACACCTCACGTTCACATACATCACGGACAACGATTTGACAATCGAAGACACACTTTGGTGTTCACTTGAAATAGCAAGGGGTGAAAACTGCGTTGGTGATGTGATTTACCGACCACCGTCAGCAGACGAAGCTTTCAATTCTAGTTTACAAGAGAAAAATCAGCTGCTGGTTTTTAGACATCAAAACAGTGTCTTGATCATGGATGACTTTAATCTCCGAATTTAATAAAAAGTGAGATTCCACCGCTGAATTCTCTTGAATTCTCTTTATTTACCCGAATATTAAGCAGCACTAACTTTAAAGGCACAAACACACCGTCCATACTCGATCTTGTTTTGACGAGCTAGGAAAATGTCATGTAGTCATGAAGTCATTGTTTTTGACTATATATCTGAAGCAGAAGGAGCTATTGACGATCAGAATTTGACAAGAATAATCGATACGGTTGCATTATCAAGTGCACATCAAGAAGTCACCTACTGGGCACGATAAACAATGATGACCAACAAGGCTCTCATCGATACTTGAGAAAATCTACCAAAAATAAAACAATACTTTAAATATGTTTTAAAAACTGAAAAAAACGATTCTAATTCGTGATCCGATTTCGAACACGGAAATGGATAAATTTGAGAAACTGTGCGTGGAGAAGCCACATACTGCAGATAACAACTGGATCCTGGGAATCCTACCGTTTGTTGAGGAACAAAAATAATTAACTTGTCGATGAGGATAAAGAAGAGTATCAAATCTATTTAATAGTTAAAATTGATCGAAAACTGAAGCTCCGCATTCAGATCGGAAACAGAAATGTCAAGGTTAATCCAAGCGTTTCTGCTTTATTTACTACGACTGGAACTACATCCACTGCATTGAAATCATCAGAAAATAAAGCCATAAACAGTTGTGATAAGGTAAAATCACTTAGCAGATTAATTAAATCTCGTTCAGTAAACTCAACCAGCAAAGTAGATTTTATTCCGGATCGAACTTCTAATTTTTCAGAAATAAGAATTACAGACCCTAATACAATCTGTGAAGAATTCCTTATAAATTTTAATGCTACTTACAATACTTCTATCTATAAAGATAGCACTAAAACAATTCAGACACAGTGTATTAAAACTATATGCATAAATCTGAATGTCATCAATGAAGTCTGTAAACAAAATAAGTTGCGATTCGAGCCAGGCATAACAGACATAACACCAGCCATTTGCAAAATCGGTGATGCTGATTTCAAACTTCTTCTGTTGAACAAGGAGCGCTTGTATGCCACTGTTGGATAAGGCTGGTACGACCAACCTGTTCAAAGCATGTGTCAAAACACATGTTTAATGGGGTTAAAACCATAACCATGAACCAAAATAATCATTTGCATTCTTTTCCGTCACAAAACACCCCACTACCGGTTTCGTGCTGTTTGCACTCATCATGTAGGGACTTATTAAACACTTCAATAGAATCTGAAGTCTTCCCTTTAGAATGGAAACACTCTGTTGTTACACTTAGACATAAATCTATCTCGAAGCACACGGTATCAAATTATCGCCTAATTAAGCACACAGCAAATCTATCTAGATTCTTTGAAAAAACAGTAAAAAATCTATCTTAAATCACTTATCTCCAAGTTTATTTTCGAGATCTCAACACGTCTTCATGAATGAAAGTAATTGCATTACATGCCAGCTTGAATACCTTGACCATATTACTATTTCCATCCTTGACATAACTAAAGCCTTTGATACTATTCTTTAAAATCGAAACTTAAATCATATGGCATATTAGGTAATCTTCTTTCCTGGCTAACGTCTTTCTTTACTGATCGCACTTACTCTGTTGAAGTCTATGATCACAGATCTCGCAGCCTTTCTATTCCCAGTGGTGTAATCCAAGAAAGCGTATTAGGCCACTTACTATTTCTTTTATATATAAATCACATACATGAGTCATTTCACTTAGTAAACTATTCTCATTCGCTGATCACAATAAAGTCGTAATCACTTTCCCAGCTAATCAATCACAAACTGATATAGCTCGACTAAACAATGATTTAGCTGCACTTTCAGATTGGCGACAAATAACGGTCTTACGTTCTCAATAGCAAGATCAAATTTTATACCTATAAGATGCTAATGCAAAATAATTCAATTCTTCTTAAAAATAACGCAATTCAAATGATAGACATCACGCGTGATTTAGGATATCTATAATATGAATCACTCACTTTAAATGAACAGATATGCCATCTTATTACTAAAGTGAAGCAAAGTATCAACATTATACACAGATCTATAATTTAACCTCATTGTAAAATACAAATCTATAAATTATTCACCATTACTCTTCTAGACTATTGTAACATAATGTATAACACTATAAATAAATCGGATGGCATAGTTTTAGAAAAGATACAACGTTCTTTCTCAAAATCAATCATCGGTTATAGCACCAAACAATCTTATAGAGAAAGGTGTATACAATAAAACTCGATCCGTTATGGTTTGGCAGATTCAAGTATAATCTTATTCTTTAGAGTACTGTCATTGGATAATATAGAAATACGTTGGAATTTTCATATACGGCATTATTTCAAGTACAACTTGAGAAACAGTGAAAAAACTGAATTTACCAAGAGTTCGTACTAAAGTAAGGAACTGTAGAATTTTCTTCAAAAATGTATAAGACTTAACTCCTCTTTAAACGAATTCAAATCACACCTGGCTTTATTCCTTACCATAAAAAATTCACGCGATCTTCTTAACCCAGATGTTCTACCTAATGATTTATATAATAAATTTTCATAACTTTTGAAAGAAAACTCTTTCGTTCTCGAGTAATTAATTCGCAGCATAACTTCTCAACTAGCACCAAAATAAAACTGGCCACAGGAGACTTCAACTTAGTGAAATCAAATTTCTTGCAAAGCGAATAATAAAACAGTTCATATTCAGAATACACTAATTTATTTCGAACAATCAAAAAGAAAAGTATCGGAAAATCATCAACACAGAAATTCACGTATCTTCGATGAACATTATTCTGTAAACTTCATTGCTTTCCAGAACATTGATTGATTTTACTTTCTCACAATACCTGTTTTTTGTATAATACCAGATGACTTACTGATTATCTGGAAATAATTTGTAAATACTGCTTACCTATATATTTAATGAACGTATAAATCCGCTGCAGAAATGACCTTGAAAATGTATTTGTAATGGTACATACTACAATTTGATTGTACAAACACTTTGGTAATTATTGATCATGATTAGCATGACTTGGATTTCCAAAATTAAAATTATTTATTTATTTGTTTATTTATCTATTTATATTTTATTATTTATTTATTTTTCGTAATGTAGACGTGGCCAAGCAACCGCAGACCAGCATTTTAAAAGCGCATTAGCATTAGTTAATGAGGATGCTTCTTAGGTCGAAAGCATTCATCTTCCGTTCGTGTCTTGCGTGGGTGGTCCAGGTTTTAATGCCGTACAGTAAAGCATTTAGTACTCACGCGATGTATACCATCAACTTTTTCTTTACAGTCAACTCTTGGTTACTTGAAACGTGAGAGTTGAATCGGGACAAAAGAACACCTGCTCTGCCAATCCGCTCATCAATCTCGGTTTTTAGCTAGAGGTTATCCGCAATGGTTGAACCAAGATATGTGAAATGATGTATTATTTGGAGCTGACAGTTTCCAATAGTGAATATTTGGGGCGATACATTTTATTGACCAAAAATAATTGTGTTCATGCTCCCACGCTTTCCGGCATTTTTTGCTCTGCTTCCGAAGCACGCATTTAGGACGAGAACAAAAGGCATATACCTAAGCGCGCAATGTGATGGTGAGCTTTTCAACCTGAACCGGTTAAGAGCACAAACCAAGTCACGGGAGGTGCTAATCCGTGACCTTAGGTCTGCTATGCAGCTTTTATTGCTCACTCAGCGGAGCACCTCCAGTCGCTATTGGACTGTTAACCGTCGGGATGTAAAGACTTTGTGCTAACAATCAGCATGAGCAAGACCGAAGTCCTTGGTCAAGGGACTGTATCGCCTTCCATCATCACTGTTGAAAACTGTCAGCTTGAATCCATACATCATTTCACTTACCTTGGTTTCATCATTGCGGATAACCTCTCGCTAGACACGGAGATTGATAAGCGGATTGGCAGAGCAGCTTTCACTCTGTCCCGATTGAACCCTCGTGTTTGGGGTAACCGCAAGATGACTGTAAAGACAAAGATGATGGTATACAGCGCGTGTGTACTAAAAGCTTTACTGTACGGCAGAGAAACCTGGACCACCCACGCAAGACACGAACAGAGGCTGAATGCTTTCCACCTACGACGCATCCTTCGTAACTAGAACATATCGTTGATGGACAGAGTGACTAACGCTGAAGTGCTTTTAAAAGCTGGTCTACAGAGCATGTTCATCCTATTACGTCAGCGCCGCCTGCAGTGGCTTGGTCATGTCTATAAAATGGAAAATGGTCGTAATCCGAAAGATCTACTCTATGGTAAGTTACAATTAGGAAGTCGACCATTGGGCAGACCGCACTTGCGGTACAAAGACGTTTGCAAAGAGATATGAAAGCTTTTGGCATTGGCCCGGTGAGTTGAGAAGAACGTTCTCTTGACCGCTCACATTATGGCATTGTTTGAAGCGTCGTCTGCAAGCTGGGGAGGAGCAGATACTGCTGTTGGCTGCTGAACGCAAATCACGCCGCTGGCGTGCAACTGATGCAACACAACAGAGTTTTGACTATCGTTTCCAGCTTTGCGTGAGATATTGTTCCTCCCAAATCGGACTGTTTGGTCATTCGAAAAGCTTTAGAACATAAAAATTCATGCGATTGTGAAGTACATCTTTGGTCGACATCAGCCGAATTTAATGCATATATATATATATATATATATATATATAAACTAAATTCGGTGGATGTCGACCAAAGATGGACTGTGCAGTTCTTAGTTAGCTTAGGATTGGTCAAGTGAATGTAATTATGTTTTTCTCTTCTCGTACTGACACACTTGGTATGACGATGCTCTTTTGTAAGAAGCGAAACTTTACCAATCAATTGATCTCCCTGATACATTACAAGCTTTCGTATGAATGAATATGATTTCTCGTTCGGTCACAAACATTTTCCACTACATTACTTAGCATGTGTGAATTTATCATGTATCTTAGAGATTAAAATTCTGCACAAACGTTTAAATAACTCTTCAGAATGTTAGCCAAATTAGTCTCCTCATATCACGATGCCAACGAATGCTCTTGTTTCAGTAATGCAAAGGAATTTGTGTGCAATCGGTTAGAGTAGTTTCTGGGTAACATTTCACTTCTGACAAAGAAGCTTCGCCAGACCAAGGGTGATAGTCAGGACAGGGAACAGGATTAAGTAGGAGTCAACCCACCACCACTTATTTGACCTTACCGCTAAACAGCCTATAGTACGCCTACAGTGTGTCACGTCTCGTGGGAATGACCAGGATCAGTGGTCCATTTTTCTCACAGTGTTTATCCGGATTTGGTGTTAACGATCAAGGATCAATCTTAGGAGACCTAGTATTTTAGGAGTTGCTTATTTGCAATGTTAATTTAGTACTTCTTTTCGATTTTATATACCGTATAAAATGATATTGCTGACGGATCAACACTGATATGCAACGGAAAAAACTTTTATCTTATCTCAAACTAAAAATTGATAATAATTCATAGATCGCTTCCGGAAGTTCCAAGAAATTTGTATTTCTTGTCCGCAGCAGAAAAACATTGAGAGCGTTGAAGTGAACAACACGGATGCTACAAAATACTCATAGTTTTACTATTATTGTCCACAAGTTCATATGATTTCCAACAAAGTCACTTCACCTATTCGAATGGATAACAAAGCGAAGCGCTGGATGAAGCATTCAAAAATGGACCGCAACCCATATGTAGTTCTACGAACCTAGAATACAAGGGAAGTCTAACCAAGTATAATAACTCTCCACAATGATGAATGACTCATTGCTGTTACGTTTGAAACGTCAAATGCTCATACAAATTTTTACTCCAGTCTCCCTCCAAAAGATTGAACGAAACGTTTTAATAATTCAGACGACAAGAGAATAGAAACATTCAGTAAAATATTGATAAATGAATATGAAAAATTCACCAGGTGTACATCGCATCACACTGGATGTGCTTAGGATCTGTCATTGCCAGACTATTCAAACGCTTTATAGCCTGTTCAACTATTTGTTTCTGAGGAAGTGGCAACAAAAATTTGAAAATCCTGCTTGCTCAAACCTATCTTCAATGGTAAATTCATCGCTGCCGCTGGAAATTATCGACCCATCATAATATTGCATGCGCATGCATGTTAAGAAGCGTATATTCTCGCAGCATGAATTTCATTCACGTTGTTTCTCTCTGCTGAAACCTCTTACAGCGTTGGATGAGTGAACGAAATAGTTGTATAAATATAACTGAATTTAAGTTTGCGACTGTGGTATTTTTAAAGCTATTGATGATGCACTTTGAAATCTGTGTTCCAAACATCTCGTGGTTGTGCGTCTGTTTATCCAATTGGGGAAGGATTGTTGGCAAACAGAGTGAAACCACCAGCGTATCACCACAAGAATCTATGTTCTAGAACCGCTTGCTTTTCTGACAACATGAATAATTCATCTTTATTTCGAAGTCCGAATGAAGATATAAAAATTTAAACGCGGAGCAATTTTCTTGCATATCATGTGAATCTGCATTTAATCTTCGGATTGTTTGTCATTAAACACTCGAAAAAGCAATTCATTTTGCATAATTGCTTTAGAAACCGAACGCTTGACATGAATTTCAATGAAAATGACCTTAGAATACGGATAAGAAGAAAGAAAGAAATAACTCATTTGCTACCTAAATGTTTGCATTCAGGCATACCGATTGCATGACATCTTTCGCAAATATTTTAAGAAATAAATTCAAAGCGATAACGACGATATTCGACCTTGAACTAAGTGGTCAATACCTGGACCGCTCAGCTATGTATAAATATTGCCCTGTTCGATTGAATTTTATAACAAAATGATTAAGTTTGTGGTGGATCTTCTTACTGTTCCGTACGGTGAAATTTTGTAACGTCCGGGTTTATGTGGCATTGCCCCAATGAAGATAACTCGTGATATTATTCTCACGTGTAAAATATTGTCTGTCGAAGGACACCCACAAAGTTTCTTGTATTGGGAGTGTGGTGAGAAATTAACACCTAGATATTCCGAATCTCTCTAGATACAAAGGTAATGTATCAATTTCACACCCAATTATTCACCATGTATGTTATTGTTTGTCGAATTCCGAACTCAACATTAAGTTCGTTTTACGCCAATATAATTTGCACATTGATTTTAATCTAAATTCATCCTCATACCGAATATACTTCAACAGAATGGGATCCTTGGTTGATAAAAGATAATCAGCTATTGGAAACTCCAAAGCGCAGAGCGACAAAGTTTGTAGTACACCAAGGATTCGTGTATCACGTCGGGCTCACCAATTTGTAGTAGACTGCCCACTACAATAATATCCCCAAGAATGTTGGAGAAAAAGCACAGGAGATAGAAGATTTATCGCAGTAGCCAAAAAGGTGCACGAAGGTACAGCGGAAGAAATCACGGAACACGAATCAACGGGAAGTGTTTATCAAGGTCAATTGTTAAGTACAGTGAAACAATGTTGTTACAAGTTCGTCCTTTGACTTTCTAATGATTCACACTAAATATGACCTAGAATATCAAAATTGCATTCAGCCCAATACAAACGACAACGGGGATGACTAATCTTTGTTTGGACAGGGTTTAATCAAATATATCATCCATGCAGCCATTTGTTAAATTTTTCCCACAAAAAATATGAGTCTACACTTTAACAAAGTCATAGTAGGTTGAACTGCCGCAAATACGCAGTGTGAAATTGTGGAGTAGTTTACCTTCTCACTAGATGCCAATATGAACAACTATGTTTTAACGTTTTACAATATTCTGTAACAATATTTTTTGATATATTTTATCATCCACTCAATGATCATTTTTGTGGATCTTGTAAAACATAGCTTTTTTACCACCATATCATCTATAAATAAAACTATGAATAAGTTGACCAAATGTGCAAGTGATCTTTGAAGGAAAAAAGCGGATCTAAAATTGAAAAGAACGTCATTCTTGAGCAGTAAATTTGATGTACTCGTTAAACATCATTTATTCTCTGTATTTTCAATCACACCGCAATCCTGTGAAAGGTATCATTCGCAAATCTTTGAATCCTCAAATCCTTGGAATTGCTTTAATATATTCAAAAGACTCCGAGAGAAATTGCATTGGAATGTAATTGCTAATAACGCGTTAATTATTCACGCCCTCTCACATGCTGCCACCAGCATATGCATTTCACAATTTTTAAATGGCGCATTCCATAACGAATTTCTATTCGCTATTTGCAATGCACAATGAAAAGACATTTAACGGAATCCTCAGTGAATCACGTGCTGTTTAATTTAATGAATGATTACAAACCACACAAGATTAGCAAAACTGACAACCAAAAGTTTACTAATACAAATATGTTATTCATGCTACCAAAAAGGATAACTTTTTCTTCCCTAATTCCGTAGTTTTTCAGACCAAATCGACGCATAATTCAATCAAAAATAACGAACATAAGCACTTTTGAGAGCAGCAAGTTATTCGTTTTATGACGTGGAAGTATCAATGGATTATTCGATACATCAAGTCGAACAAATCATGATTTATTACCTGCCACTATTTTCTGCTAGGATTATCTTTGCAGTGCTGTCCAAAATATATTCCAATAAATACAACGAGAGCGTTTCTTATGGTCTTGCTAGAATAGGCGTGATAATTTAATCAGAATTGTAACAATCTTTTATCTATTTGCAAAAATTACTACCAACCAAAATCTATCAAATGCAATACTTTCGCTTTTACCTTGCATTTCGAAACGATCATTCAACGTCGGTGGTCGTGAGATTTGAAACAGTTATCCGAAAAACATTAAAATATGGCTACGATTCAACTACAATGAAACCAAGCAGAATTCCTTTGCGAGGCTAATCAATTATATCCGAAAAGTCGACTGTCCTGACGTTTAGCGGGAGCTACAGGCGTTTGGTTTAAAATCTGATTAGTCTATTTGGTAAAATTTCGAACAAAAATCTATAAGCGAATTTACGCCTGTGAAATTTGGAGTAGTTCGTTCGAGATTGATGAGTAAGAAGAGAGAACAATAGTTTAAATATACCCAGTGAATTTTCATTAAAGTACCAGATATTCCAAGATATTCCAAATAATCATTAATACATACTTGAGATCAGCCTTGAAATAAGCTGTGCAATTATAGTTTCAGTAGCTCAAGATGAATGTAAATGTTATGTAGCAAATCTATCACTGATTAATAGAACTAGTTCTCAGCATACGAAACAAGACTTAGAAAGAAAGGATAGCTTACTAGAATATGCTTGACTTCCCTATCGACAGATCAGATGAGAACTTATCACACTATACAAAATTTTCCATACCCCAATCCATCCCTTACAGAATTCATTCACTAGAACTACGAGAAATAACAGAAATTGACTGACCCGTGAATATATACTTATGGTACCCCAATCTCGCTCGACCTGCAGAAGATATTTTTATTCTGTCCTTGTCTGTTTGACTTGAAACAGCTTACCTTCTAACGATGCAAACTTCAATAACTTGCACGACGTTAAAATGAGCATAGACGTGTTTGTATTGAATTAATCGTGTCTTGACTACTTACATATGGTTTAACATAATTGCTTATCTTGTTTATTTCAAGACAGTTTAATTTTTTTCCATCCAATGATTATTGTTATCTAGTTGCTTTTTTGATCATTAAAAACCCTGAATTACCTTGAATAATTTCATG
>JACCGJ010002317.1:0-11644 GCA_013407085.1 Atriophallophorus winterbourni
AGCTTGTTTCAGCACGCAGCTCACTACCGTTGGCCAATCAATTTAGCACGATGTTAGCCGCACCGCACATAAATAATGCACGATTGCATATCCGTGCATACTACTTGAGTGTTCACTTACTCACGTGCAATACTTCTGTACTACACAGGTAACACCGTGTTAAATTGATTTTCCAACGGTACGGAACTGCATGAGGAAACACGCTGGACTGCCTGGGCCATTTTCCCTTTCATCTGTCTAGCCCTGGGCAACCTGACAGTGTTGTAACCCACGCGTAGTTTCTGACCGTGCGCACTTTACTGAGACCCAAGCTTGTGGTTTCATTCATACATACAGGTGCCTTGGATACGTTTGATAGAGTGATAATTTTGAGTGGGATTATCATTCATAATGACTTTCTAGTCTGACACGGCTTCTGGTTTTGAACATCCACGAAAACCGTTCGTTCTCAATGTAGTTGTGCTTTCAGTTAGCATTTGTTTTAAGGGGGTGATTCGCTCACGTGTCTGCTAAACTAATTGGCCTTTAAGTATATTTCTGGAATGAATTCTAGCTACCCGATATGATTATCGGCTTAGCTTCTCTCTAATCTCTTCGCATCAAATGCACGGATGTGCAATCGTGCAGCATTTATGTGCTGTGCGGCTAACATCGTGCTAAATTGATTGGCCAACGGTAGTGAGCTGCATGCGAGTACACGCTGGAGTCTCACTACCATTTCTATTTTTATTTCCCCCTCATATCTGTCTAGGCCTGGGCAACCTGACAGTATCTTAGCCCACGTGCAGTCTCTGACTGTGCGGCACTTTGCCTGGATCAGGCTTGTGCTTTCATACATACATACATCAAATTCGCTCATTATAATTTTGGCCCCTCTCGCTACAAGGCAAGTTGAACTATTTGTAATAGAATCGAAGAGTCCGGCTTAGTTCACTACCGTTCGTATAATTCAGTACAGTGTTATATATGAGTAATTCTTTTGCACTATTCCTTGTCCGTTTCCGCAGTTCGAAATCCTTCGATGAGTTTTTCGAACGCTGATGAAATGGGACCGAACGCGTTGCCCATGCCTGATCCACAGATGCTTTCAGACTCCTCTTCGCTTGATGATGCTGAAGACTCAGCTTCCGAATCGAAATCATGCTCCGATGATGCTCCTCCGGTTGTAGAGATAATTGATGCCGAACCGTTCTCCGATTCCATTGGCAACGCTGCCTCATTAATTGACTTGAATCAGCCTGGTGAGTTGTTGTGTCTGTTCTGTGAGTCTCGATTCTCTTCTTCGTATTTCCTTCCTTCATAATGTGTTTCTGGTTTGTTTGAGGAGTTTCTCGGTACGTTTACCTATATCAGCGACAATGTTGCGCTGAAGTTCGATATTTACCCGTCTGTGTATCCTGAGGGCAGACACTTGCTTTATGCAAACGTAGCTGTGTATGGCTGGATTCATGCACGGTGCCTCCCACCCACAAACAGGTTGGCTTAAGTAAATATTCAGAGTAGTAATGAGAGCCAGAGTGCAAAGTGCTCTCGCTAGTAGTTCACTATAGACGATATTCAGTTGATCGTAGCGCAACTCCCTGCTGCCTTGCAGGTCGCACTTGGTTGAGCAAAGGCTAGGGAAGCTGACTCGAACAATCGCCGAGTGGTGCTGGGGACGCCGCTTTGTACCCAAATCCCCAAGAGCCTTCATTGAAGCCGACTCATCCTCCAGGAGGAGATAGTCGCACAAAAATAAAGTTAAGTAAGCGCAATCTCCGTGCATGAGTAAGGTATTTTTACGTAACGTATGTTTATATGAGGAGGTTTCCGCTCGTATTTCCAGCGCTACGGTAGCTTTGCGTAACTTTGATCATCAGTGACTTCTAACAGACTTGTCTCTAAAGTTCAATGGTATAGTCTATATGATTACATTTCCCGCGGTCTCACTGTACGGATGTGAAACCTGGACAATGAGAAAAGGAAAAAATCTTCCCCAATCGCTGTCTCCGCGCCATCGCTGGACTTACCTGGCACCATCGGATACGTGACCCAACCATCCATAATAGAATCTTCCGTAATCGCATAGATATTGAAAAACAAGTTAATATGCATAAGCTTCGCTGATTCGGCCACGCATCATGAATAGGAACTCATCGTTTTCCTAAAACTATTTTGTTTGTCACAGTACTTCTGTGCTGTGCAACCACTGTTCTATATTGATTTGCCAACAGTAGTGAGCTGCATGCGAAATTACGCTGGAGTTGCTTGCCATTTCTATTGTTATTTTTCTTGCTGTGTGGCACTTTGCTTGGATCAGGCTTGTGCTCCCATACATACCTAATGGCGTTGTTGTAATGGTGGCCAGACTCTTTGCTCAAGCCGATGGAGGCCTTGACTGTAAAACGAACTGCTCCTATGTTGGGTTCCAAGAAATCACAATTCCCTGCAGCTTCTTACTCTTCGTGATTTGTCTGAAAATCGTTTTTAGTGACGCTCGTGTTGTAGTCATTTTCTTGGAGTACTCAATTAATGTTATATGCTATCAAGTGAAGTGATGAGGAAAGGTTGTTTTGATGCGTGACAGTGAAAGCTGCAACAACACTTGCTTGAATGCGTGTTTGATTCGATGTGTAAGCACCTCATCCCAGTGTGTCTGTGTCTTCTATATTTTCAGTGGCATTTTATGTCCCACCCTGCCTCATCTTTTTGTGGAATTTCAACATGTGCAGTTGAGCACCCGATCCTTGCTACCGGTGTAATGCTGTCCACGATAATGATGATGATGGTGCACAACCAACATTTTTTTCTCAAGACCCATATGTTTGAATCTCTCTGTTTTCCTGCTTTGATTTCAGTCCCCGAGGAGGATCAGTCGCGTGATACCGCTGGTACCATTCCGATAAGCGAGCCTCATCTCGACGTGAATTGGTCCACTACCTCGCTCTATGGCTACTCACCTTCGCGATCCTCCGCCGAACACGATCGCCGCTCCGATGAGGAAGAAAAACCATCAAGTTTTCGTCGAAGTGTCTCTTCCGAAGTTGATGTTGCTGGTGGTATCGATGTCTCGATGGCCGATATCAAAGAAATGGTGAAAAAACTGCTAACAATCTCCGTGACACGCGACCAGCAAATGGAAACGCTTGTTTGTGAGTTGGTTTCATCAGCAAAACTTCTTTCAGCGATTTATTTGTAGTCAAGATTTAAGGAGTTTTATCCGAAACTCGCCTCTCCGTCACCTGGACGACAGCTTTGTAATGACCGGAAGTGCGATGAGCACATCATCTAATTAATTGCAGCTGAGCTGAAGTAGAATTCAGCAAGGAAACTGAAGTTTAAGTCTATGTTTCTCACATAAAGTACCCCGGCTGACATGATAATCAATGTGTTTGATTTGGGTCTTCTGATTTGCTGTTTGCCGTCATCAGGTGGAGACAGTAAGTTTAGATTCAAAGAGCCTTGTAACAGTGGAAAAGTGGTAAACGAGGTTAAACTTTGAAGCCATTGCTCACATACCCCGCACTTTCACTCCACCATTGGTTTCTTGCTGTTTGCCGTCATCTGGCGGAGACGGTGTACGGACCCTATAAAACAGTGGCTTCGAAGTCTAACTTTGTATCGATTGCGTCATGCTGTTGAAAATATTGGTATGATGCGAACATTTTACCGATGCGACTCTTCTATACTGTGCAGCTGACACCAAGTGAAATTGACAGCCACCGATACTGAGCTTCATTCTCACTGTCATTATCTATTTCTTATATCTATCAAGGTTTTTCTGATTGCTCAGAATATTTCAACTCATGTGTGGCGACTTGTCGTGTTTTCATCATTTCACACCTTCGTCCTGTCGTCTTTTTCGGGCGAAAAAACGTGCGCGATTTTATCGTCACATGATACGGTAGAAATATAGTAATCAACGGCTATTGATATTGTGCTAGCTGTTTTCATTACGTTTTCTGATTCATAACTTTGTACAAATATCAGCTTCTAACCGATTATCTTCTATTTCTGTCCCTCCATTTCGCTAGCGGAGCTGAGGGAGACGAAGGAGCAACTGCAATCTCTCTCTCAGAGCCATGAAAAGTTGCTTCATGTTGTACTGTCTAAACCTGAAATGTCGAAAGCAGGTTTGTCTTATGGGGATTTAGATGTGAGCTTCAATGAGTTGGGGGACCAGTTTCCTATGAGCCAGCTCTCAGCTGAACGTCCTGTCACTTCTGGGGCTCCTGGAAAAGTGCCGAGTGCCAGTGAACGAGGGGACGAGGCAGAATATCAACCAGAATGGAGCAAACAAATCTTGACTCAACGTAAGTGGACCTTTTTTGTTTCTCGTTGGATGCAAGACTTGGATTTTCTGTTGTTAATGCGAGTGTGAAAATATCGTATCACTTATATATATATATATATATATATATATATATATATGTGTGTGTGTGTATGTTCAAGCTTATGCATGGATGTGCAATCGTGCAGTACTCTTGTGATGTGTAGCTGACGCCGAGTTAAATGGATTTGACAGCGGTCGTGGGCTGCACGAAGAAACACGCTGCATTCTCACTCTCATTTCTATTTTTATTTCTCACCTGTCTTGGCATGGGCACTCTGACAGTATCTTAGCAGCTGGATGTTATAGTTAATGACTGTGCTGCACTTTGCCTGGATCGTGGTTGTGCTTTCATACATACATATACAGATATTGTACCATAATGCTGCTTTTAATTCGCATCATTTTTGACACATTAGCTTAATGTTGATGCGGTGGATTAGCTTAAATTTGCAGACATGTATTGTCCTACCATCCATGACGTGAGGTGTTAAGAATGAACACCACCTACCGTTATCGTAGCGGATATGACGTTTGACTTTCAAGCGGACGGTTCACATTTCGATATGTCTAGTCACCTACTTTGCGAGAGAGGTCGCTTTTGAACAAACTGTGAAGCCGGATTAGCCGACTTTTCTCCTGAAGCTTTTTCTGCACTCGTTGCAATTCAATAGATGGAAGCTTTACTGTCTGGCAATCTTTCATGTGGTCTTAAGTGTCCGTCGTCGTCTCTGGTTTTGCGTGTAGAACCCTGTTTGTCTAGTCTTAAACAGTCAGTGTGCGTGTCAGGAACGTCATTTTGTTTTATTAAAAAACCTGCTCGGGACACCAGCCACGTGGAAGTCCTTCCTTTCTGATGATAGTTTATACAGTTTAGTGCGTAAACTTGGATGTTATTACATCTGTTTATCCGAGTTGCACCCAAATCCATAATGATGGTGCATAATGGTGTATAATTTGGTCATTTGCGGTATGCGTGTGTTATGCTACGTCACCTGAACTCCCCAAGGGCTCGTTATGTTTGCGTTATCGATCATCGTTTTAGTAATTGTGTTCTTATTGCATATCCCAATTTTAAATCTCTACTACAGCTAGTTTGGTGGCCGGGGCGTCCTTTCTTTGTTTCTTGGTCTCCGTGTGTTGTTCTCTACTAGTCTTGCACTTACCACAAATCGGATAACTGAAATCGCTTTGCCAGTAGATAATTGTGAACCTGTGTTGTATACGGCGAAACCCTCCGACGTGAATATGTTCTTTCCGGATGGTTGTCTGTTTGTTGAGTTTTCGTGGGCTAAACTCTCACACAGATTGTTGCAATGTTCCCAAGCACTGACAACGTTTCAATTCTGTTCAATTCATTACAACTGAATATTGTCTGTGCCGTTTTGTTTCGATAATTCTCTGTGATTCGTGTTCAGAGTAGTGTAATTTCTCTGTTTCATGTTCTAAGCTTTAACGTACGCTTCACCTCGGTCACAGTACGCTACTTTTCGCGCCTCCGTTCTCAAGACAAACGCACCTTAATCGCATATGTTCTTTTATACTTCAACTCAACAGTACGCACAACACAAGGTGATTTTGCCCGTCGGTTGGTTTCGCTGCATGACTCGGTCAATCGCGTGCTTTCGGCTACAAATCAGCTGAATGACGCGCACAAGCGTGTCAGCGCGAAAACGCTTCCCGCCGGTGATCTCGAATATCGTCTCGAGCAAATTCCGAAGCTCACCTCGGACCTTATCCGGCCGGTTGTACGCTCGGAATTGCAAAACGCCTTCGTGAATAGTAAGTTTTGTTTCATGCGAATACGCATTTGTTGTTTCACATTCTGTTGACAGGATGTTGATCCACCAAAACTGCTCTAAAGAGGAACTGGCGGCTTTAGACTGTTTTTGCGTTTTTTTCCACTCTTAACTCGGAATAACATCGTTGTAATTGTAGCCAGACTCTGACTTGGCTTAAACAGACTTTAGTTTTGACTGTTAACCTTGCTGACTTTTGGGTGACCCCTCTCCCATTTTGGGGTCCAACAGATCACAATTGACACTGGCTTTTTACTCTTAGTGATGTGGCTCCAAGTCGTGTTTTGTGGCGGTCTTGTTGTAGACATCATCTATCAGTGTTTCATTAATCTCGTATGTCTTTAACCCTTTGTCTACAGTAATTGGATATATGTATTTTATGATATTTTGTGTTATTCTGCATAAATCAAACATGATTCATTTTTATGGATCAGATAAAAGACGCTGCCTGACAAGTGCACTCCGATGGTGACTGAAGGTACCGACAGGAGCTACTGAGCAATCGACTGCTTGTTTGAGGTGGTAACTGGAGTTACCGTCAGTAGACAAGGGGTTAAATGAAGTGACGAGGAAAGCTTGGTATGATGCATGACAGTGAAAACCGCAAGCAAGCTGTCATGCTACTGTCGCTCTACTCGTTCACAACACTTGTTTGAATACTCGAAGTGTCGGCACCTCATCCCAGTGTGTCTGGGCGTAATCTTCTACGGGTCCCACCCTTTCACATGTTTTCAGGATTTTTAACATACCATGGTTGTATGGCAGTTAAGCCCTTGGTACTTTCTACTGGCGTAATGTTGTCCACGATGGCGATGATGATGACTTCTTCGTCATCGTCTCTAATAATTTTTGCGGTGTCAGAATGGTTAAAAAAAGGAGGGAAATGTAGCTAATCCTAATTGCCCACCTTACCCTGTATTTATATATGTATGTATGAAAGCACAAGTCTAATCCAGGCAAAGTTCTGCGCATTCATAGACTCCACGTGGGCTTAGATACTGTCATGTTGCCCAGGCCTAGACAAAGATGAAAAACAAAATATAAATGAAAACGGTAGTGAGACTCCAGCGTATTTCAGCTTGCAGCTCACTACCGGTGGCCAATCTTAAGACGGCTACCGACTGGTTTACAGGTAGCGACCAATCCATTGAAGACGCAGCTGTCTTCAAGCATTCAAAGTCTGTTTTCGATATGTTTGGTCTCAGTATGGAGCATCTGCTTGCAGATATATTTTAACAGTCACTTTAACCAATCGGTTCAGTGATGCATTCTGTGTCCAGTTAATTTTCGATGCTAGTGAACAAGAAATCAAGACAAGAGGTGTTTGATCTGGTTGAAACCTTGTGGGTTTTCGTACGTTCACCTTACCCGAGTGTAAATTGAGTGCCAGTCATGCTCAAAAAATCACTGTGGCCGACCGTCTGTCCGTTGGGTGAATTATTGATTTTTCGGGTTTGTCTCGCTCATAAGTACTGTCCCTATACGCCCCGTCGGTCTTATAGGAAAAAGGAACCTCGGAATCCTGGCATCATCTTAGCCTGTGTGTGGCACTGACTGACTTCCAACTCGTTTATACCTATCCTGCCTTGCCGTTACAGCTTCTCGCCGTTCTCTGGCTTTTGAGCCGTCACTCTAAAATTGAACTTGACATAAATGCGACTGCGCTTTGCTCCGAACTTATCTCACTGGGTTAAACAGCAAGAAACGAGAGGGCACATATTGATCTTCGCGAACGTTTGCTCGATGGTAGCTCAACTTATTTATAATCTGGAGTTTATCTGAAAGTTTTAGATTCGCGCATTGATTATTATTATGGATAAAGCTGTCAGTGTATTAATCTGAACACTTTCCATCTCTCTCCCAGATGTACCAAGAATTGTTGAACCTTTGCAAAAGATTGTAACGCGCTTTATTCAGGACAGCTTGAAAGCGCTGCCCTCTTTAATCGCAAGTGAGCTGACTCCCCTGCTTTCTGACGGGGTAAGTTTATCGTGTTGGGCAATGCCACCATTATCGTTTCATTTCTTGATTTGTTGTTTAATCATGGTCAGCGTTTTAGTTGCGTTCTTTGCGACTTTTTCACGCCGAGCTTGTACTTTTTTATATTGTCTTTCTGTCATTCTACCAGCTTCCTCATATGCATAACTGTTTGGCGTATTTTCTCAGTATGAATCGTGCCTTAATTTCCTTCTCCGTCCATCGAGATCCGTGGTGTCACTGTTTACCTCCGACTTATTTAGCACGCAGTCTGATCTAGGCCGCACAGTCATAAACTGCCCGTGGTCTATGCTGTGTGTATGAATGTATGAAATCACAAGCATGATCCAAGTGAAGTACCGCACGAGGTATAAGATACTGTCAGGTTCCCCGGGCCTAGACAGATAAAACGAAAATGAGAAAATGGCAGTGAGACTCCTGCGTGTTGTGGCTTTCAGCTCACTACCGGTAGTGAATCAATTTAACATAGTGTTAGCTTAACTGCATGATTACACTTTCCCGCAATAGTACAGGTGAATGGTTTAATGTACCTGGAAACCTGGATCATCCACACAAGACGTGAACGGAAGCTGAATGTTTTCCATTTAAGAACCTTCCGCCGTATCGTAAATATATCATGGATGAATAACGTAACAAATGCCGAAGTGCTTTCTAAATCTGGTCAACAGAACATGTTCACGACACGTGGTTGGGTCATATGCACGGAGTGGAAAATGGTCGTATTTTGGAAGGTCTACTTTGTTGTGAGTTGAACTCGAAAAGTCAACCATTTGACAGACCGCACTTGTCTTAGAAAGACGTTTGTAAAAGGGACATTAAACCTATTGCGCTTGCGCATGCGGATCCTGATCCTACTGTCCCTACCTAATGAGTGCAAACAGCGCGAAACCGGTCGTGGGGTGTTTTGTGTGAAGGAGATGCATGCAAATGTGTTTTGGATATTAAACCTCTTGACAATGAATAATTCGCTCATGACCGCTCATTTGAAGTCGCTGTTAAAGAAGTCATCTGCAAACTGAGGAAAAACAGATACGGCTTCCGCCTGTTTTTCGTCTATCACGCCGTCGGCATGCACTGACATCGATCGACCAGTAAAACTGCCTATCGCTGTGACGCTTCGAAGCCAGACAACACAGTCTCCTTGTCCCCTCACGGAATTGTATACCAGAAGAGGCGTATGAATTCCGCAGGATCACCGGCTCGACTGGTGGGGATGATGTCGGGAGTCCCTGCTTGGTCTCTACCTCGCGAATGGCTTGTGAACTGTACCTACAGTATCCGGCCCCGATAGGTGCGATCCTTAATCTCGCTCCGCTGCCTTGCGGGTTAGGCTTTCGGGCCAAAGGCTTGAGGTTGGAGTCCTCAAGATGAACTCCTCTACTTCGGCCTGGGCAACCGGGTAGTATCACGCCCACACCCAAATTGATTGGGTGGCACTTTGTCATTTTTAAATGATTGTGTAAAAATATATATATATATATATATATATATATATATATATATATATATATATATTATACCGCTTCGAGAGAAATTGTTCATCCCCGATTGGACTGTGTGAGTCATTCGAACGCTGTGTGGAGCACGAAGTCATCATGCGCTTGTGGATGTACACGTCCCACGGTTGACGGTATCTTAGCCACATGCAGTCTCTGACTGTGGCGGCACTTTGCCTGGATCAGCCTTGTGCTTTCATACCATACGGTTGACGTTGACCGAAGGAGGCCAACGACAACAACAGGTACATGTAATATATCATTCACTGGACGGGTTGCTAGGCTGTCGTTATTATTGTCATCTATCGTTAGTATTCATTTTCCACCCGGGTGTGTGCTAAAGATCTGGATTGAGCACATTTTCCGAGATACACAACTGCGGCAGTATTTGAATGTCCTATTCGCTGTGCCAACGTGGCCCTATGATTCCAATGTCACGCCCAAGTTAGTCGACTATGCCTTGTGCATGGGTCTGCGATGTCTCACTGGTCTAGCCTCCCAGTCTGGTTATCTGAATGTTGCAGTGTATAGCTGAGGAAAGTGTGTTTGGCTTTAGTTTTAATTTCAAGTCTTCAATACCAATGATAAATACTTGCGACAAGGTGGATTAATATCTACTGGGTGATAATAGCTGCCTCCTCTTACCGAAACCTGGCACGTGCTCCTGGAAGAATTCCGAGTCGCCAATATTGCTAAATGCGAGCCATGACTTTTTTCCGATCATTCTGGCTTCATTGTGTGTCATCCTGACGCGATACTCATAACGTAATTCTTTCCATCTTCAACACATCTTGTGACGAATACAGTTTTTTGCAACCGCCATCACTTGATCAAGAGGTTTCCCTATTATTCTACTTGTTTTAGAAATTCATCTCTCAACTTTCTCGTGGTCTGTCGTCTTCTCTCTCGACTGACCTTTCGCTGGCCTATCGCGATTCGTTACGTAGAGTATTTGTTCCCGCGTTGGAGAAGAATCTCAATCGTTTGTTTTCGGAAATTGATGCACTGTTTCGTGCTGGCACCACGCAGTGTAAGTCGCGTGCGTTCTCTGAATCCCACATTCTTATTTAATAATCAATACACATCCTATAAATGTTTTCAGGCGAGTTCGTAACTCTTATCTTCACTATCGAATCGTTGAGTGTGTTTATATCTTTTGGCTCGCCTCATGTGTTTGTTGTTTTGTTTAGATTTGGAAGAGGTCAACAAACGCATCCCGGCTATCATTGAAGAAACCGCTATCTCTAGTCAGGCTGCGGCTGCTGATGCCAAGGCAAGCGTTTTTATCTCTGTTTCCTATTATTTATTTTATTCATTTCGTGTTCTCTTTGAAATGAACGAGCATTGGTGCAGTGTTGTATCGTTGGTTTGATATACACTCGACAGCTGGGCTTCAATATTTAAAACTGTGGGCCTTGACATTTTTTGGGTCGTGTGTTAGAGTCCTTACTTCAACTGAGTGAGTTCCTGGGAAAGCTTTGTTGGAGACAAGCTCTTGCACCCTGTTGATATGAAGCCGGTGATGATCCTTAATCAAGATATCTGAGACGCACCGTTTTGACCAAGGGGAAGTCATCGAGCCATCCTCTCCTAGAAAAGTAATTTTTCGCGGCCACTCAATTGGCCATGCCCAACACTAATATCTCCGTGCATTTTTTTCTTTTTTTGGTCATCAATCGGCCATGTTGTTTTTACCTCAACAAGTTTTGATGTAAACAAAGGAGGGACCATTTACGCTGTATACGCTTTATGTAATGTTTATATTCTGAACTATGGATGTTTTGCTGCGGTGAAATCATGGATGATGTGAAAAGTCGTACAGGCTGAACTTTCGTTCAATCTCATCAAAACACTGTGGTCGCGTTGGTAGATCAAATCAGAGGTGTTCTGGTTTTGAAAATTAATCTAGCAATTCTGTTCTTTTAAGACTACAATTTGTATGATTAAATTAATCTTGTTTGTTCAAAATTCGTGCCATTTTTCTTCTTCACTAATTTGTAATTACTTTCAGCCAGGCCTATAAGGTCGTTGCTAATTCCCGG
>JACCGJ010002319.1:0-12610 GCA_013407085.1 Atriophallophorus winterbourni
CACGCTCTTCTGTGGCATACTACCGAAAGAAATCTGGACGCTCGATTGGCTCGTTAGCCACATACAATCCTGTGCAAACTGAACTGAACTGAACTGCCGCATACACCGAGTTTTATAACTGACAAAAATGCTACATTTTGCTGTAAAGAGCGTTCTTCAGAAGCATTCAATCGAAATTACTTTGACGCTCGATTGACTTTGCTGTATGAACTGAACTACACCCTTAAAACCTTATTCTCTAGCATTGTCTTCCGATATTCGGACAATTCGAGCATTCATCAATACATTCATAACCAAATATCGTCTATTTTCATTCTCATATCTGTCTAGGCCTGGGCAACCTGACAGTATCTCAGCCCACGTGCAGTCTCTGACTGTACGGCACTTTGCCTGGACCAGGCTTGTGCATTCATTCATTCATTCATTCATTCTAGAAGATGGACTGACGGCCTCGTCATAAACGGTTTTACGCTGATCCAAATATCTATGGTGCTGTTTTTGGGAGTGTAGTGGATAAGTACATAAACATATCAGAAAGATGTTACAGTAACACGGATAAAGGAACAAACTCATGGTGAGTGAAAATTCAATGCCCAATGCAATTAGCTACATACAAAAGTGTTTCCAGCAATGAACTCTGTTGCGTCATGTTGATCGAGAACGATAATTCATATGAGCTGAAAAATGCGGTGACACGTGAATTTTGCCGTTAACCGTTGTGATCCACAAACAAACAACAATGCTGCACCAGCAAACAAAGCAGAACCAGTAACCGCGCGGAAAAAGTATATTGTGTAATATATTGATTACAATAGGCATTGATTGAAATGCAAATACATTTGAAAAGAAAGCGAAATTGCTACAGAACTCCCTCCTATCGTGAGTCGATCGATGTACGCTCGATACATTTATGGTATATACTCAACTAGTCTTGTAGGAAACCTCACTATACGGCCGATACGTGTATGACGTGGTGATGGGTTACATATAACAGTTAAAGAGCCGATTTGAGTGGCCATCACTGCTCGACATAAGTTGCGAAGGTTATATTATGTGTATGTTATGAAAGCACACGCCTGATCCAGTCAAAGTGGTGCACAGTCAGAGACTGCACGTGGGCTAAGGTACTGTCAGGTTGCCCAGGCCTAGACAGATATGAGGGGGGGTAGAAATGGCAGTGAGACTCCAGCGTGTTCCAGCATGCAGCTCACTACCGTCGGCCAATCAAGTTAGCACGATGTTAGCCATACAGCACAGAAGTGCTGTACGATTGCACATCCGTTGCGAAGGTGGAGTCGAAGGGGTAGCTTCTTGTAATAATGTTTGTTCAACGTAAGCATGTTTCAAGCTTACTTTGTCTTTGATTCCGTTGCGTAGCACAACGAAATATTTGGCTTTGCGTTCCATTACTTTAAAGGGTCATTCGTACGGAGTTTGCAAGGGCTTTCTAACGTTGGTGGTGGTGGATAAATGATGAGCGGTCGGTGACGTGTGTGAGTATGGGCTTGATGGACTGAAAGTGTTGCCTGGGTCTCGAGCAGTAGGATGCTGGTTCAACTTCACCGGTAGTGCGTGTGTCAAGTACCATCTCGCCAGGCGGTCTCAATGTGGTGCCAAATACCAACACTGATTGACAACAACCGATGTCTTCTTTAATGGTGTTTCGAATAATGATAAGTACGTTAGGAAGACATTCAGACCATTCTGTTCCTGAACAGGCGGTGAAAGGTGTCTAATTGACGATGGTAACGTTCAACTGGTCTATTAACTGCAGGATGGTATGCGATTGTACCCAGATGATCACATCCTAGTAAACGGTTTAGTTAGCAGAAGAAAGCACTTGTGAATTGCGATTCTTTATCTGTGGTAATGGTAGCAGTTACAACAAAAGTGCAGATCCAAGAATGTTCGTGCGATGGCATCAGTAGATGTATCTCGCATAAGAACTGCCATGGGCCAGCGTGTATATCTTTTGACACAAGTCAGAATATAGCTATACGTTCGTGAAACTGGTAAGGGACCCACGATATCAAGATGGGTATGCTTAAATCGCCAGTCAGGTAAAGTAAATGTACGGATTTTGCTGATCTGACAAGTCACCATGTTTTGCCCGGTGATGAATTTCGCGTTGCATTTTGTGCCAGATAAAACGATCTGTTATGAGTTTTGCTGTTGAGCGAATGCTAGAATGTGACAGTTCATAAAATTAATCGAAAATCTTCCGGCGATATATTTGCGAGACGAAAGGTCTCGGCTTACCAGTCCATATATCACAGGAGATCTTGGCATCGCGATCGAGCAGCGGCAAAAGGGCACATTTCGGTTACTTATTAGAGACGATTCCGGCAAATTCAGGGTCGTTTTCTTGGTGGCTGGCCAGTTCTCTGACGTCGAGTACTTAGTTGCTTATCTGTTGTATAGAACAGCGTGATAACGCATCAGCGACAATGTTACGGTCACCATCGATCTGTCCAATATATGTGGTAAACTGCGCTATGAAGTCAAGTTGACGAATTTCTCTTTGAGAGTGTCGATCTGTCAGAGTATGGAGGGCATAAACTATTGGCTTGTGATCGGTGAAGACGGTTAAGGCACGTCCTTCGAGCATGTGACAGAAGTGTTCAAAAGCTAGGTAGATGGCGAAGAGTTCCCGTCCAAAAGTGCTATACCTAATGTGGGCTAGTGCTACTTCCGCGAGAAAATGGACAACGCTTTATTCTTTCCGTTTACTTCTTGTTGTAGTACAGCTCTCCGACTGCAGCTTTTGACGCGTCAGTTTTCAGAACCGAATGCGCGTTATCGTCAGTTTTTAAGTGACTTAGAGCTGTAGTGTTGATCAAAAGCTCTTTAACCTTCACGAATGCAGATTCTGATGCGCTTGTGATTCTCAACTTTTTGGGATTACCTTTCAGCATTCTGGCCAAGGTATTATACCATTACGGTCGATCCTATGGCCAAGAAAATCAATAGTTGACTGGACAAAAACGCACTTACCGGGATTGATTGTAACGCTGTATTGGGTGAAACGTCGGAAGGTGTCGTACATGCTCTTCGTATGATGAACTAGCGACTAATGCGTCTTCAATATACACAAAGACGAACCCAAGGCCACGAGGAACCTGATCCATGAGCCTTTGAAAAGATTGAGGTGCGTTGCGCAAACCAAAGGGCATGCGAAGTAATTCAAAAAGACCAAATGGCATTATTACATCAGTCTTGGCAATATCGTCAGGGGCCATGGGAATCTGGTGATACGCACGTACGAGGTTTAATTGGGAGAAAACTTATTTTCCGTCTAGGCTAAGCGAAAAATCGTGAATGTGCGGAATAGGGTAGCGGTCATGTTGTATAACGCTATTCAACGCACGGTAATCTCCGCAAGTTCTCCGATCCCCGTTCTTCTTGGCGACCATGTGTAGTCACAATGCCCACACACTAGTTGACGGTCTAATTATACCCAGTGCTGCCATATGTTCGAATACACATTTTGCCGCTTTCAGCTTTTCAGGTGGTAACCTGCGAACTTTAGCAAAATCGGGAGGACCTCTAGTAACGACTTGATGCTGAACATCGTGGGTGGGTCCGTCTATGACGATAGGCGTGTTAAGGTGTTACATTCACACATGATATTGCCATTATGATATAGCATTATTCGGAACGAAAATACCAAGGCCAGGTAAGCTGATGGAACAGATTTTTCCGGACACGTTGAGTGACGAGGTATTGTCATGTAGTCGTCGGTTTTGAAGATGGACTATAATACCGTACTTCGTTAGGAAGTCGATACTGTTTATAGGCTTTTGAGCGTCGGCGTTACTGACTGGCTACCCGGGCGAAAATTACGCGCAGCATTTCCTTAACGACGGTGGTAATAGCAGATCTAATTAGCATCGCGAGGACAAGAACGGCTTCTGCTTCCAGATCTACTCCCAAGTCTAAATCGGTACTTTTTTGGACCGTTATATTTTAGAAATGGTGTGTTGCAAGGATGAGAGCTCCTTAGTCAACCTGCTCACGGTGGCTTCGAGCTTGGAGATGTACCATCCTTCTGATGCTTGATTAACACTGGTTCTGTCAAAGCGTTTGTAAATTTTATCTGCTGGTTCATCCAGCTCGTCGAGAGAAACTTTGTCAACGGACACGGCGAGAGTGGCAGTGATGCTAGGTGGCAAACAATTCAGCAGAGTTGCTGCAAGACTGAATCGTCTAACTTTGTATTGTCTCTGAGAGAATGCATGTGACGTAATAGCTATGACGTCGTTCTATCCTCACGTTCTACACCAGCAAGCAATTGCTTCAGCCTAGTTTCATCAGAAGGCATAGCACGGTTAAGCGCAGCAACATTCAACGTATCATAAAGTGAATTGAAGCGCATGTGGTCGAGAACGTCTAGTACTTCCTCCACAATATATGATGGTAATTGCTGGCATCTTGCTTTGTAATTCGTCTAAAACGAAACATACCTTATATCTGTTCGAACGAGACGTGTGGGTTAGCGAGGCCAAAAGCTGGCGTGTTTCAGCCGATAACGTTCACTTGCAAACGAGACTTGTCAGTGGGTTCGGACGACATAGCAAAATTGCAAAGAAATGTGGGAGTTCTGAGCCCAAAATTGAAAACGGGCTCACCAATTGTGTAATGGATAAATGCAAAATTATAACAGAAAAAGGATACGGTAAAAACGGACAAAGGAGCAAACTTGTGGCGAGTGAAAATTTGATGTCCAACGCAATTAGCCATATACAAAAGTGTTTCCAACAACGAACTCCGGTGCGTCTCATTGATCCAGAACGATAATTCACGAGGCTGAAAAATGCGGTGACACGTCAACTTTGCCGTTAACCGTTGTGATCCACAAACAATCAGCAATGCTGCACCAGCGAACAAAGCAGAACCAGTAACCGTGCGGAAAAGTATATTGTGTAATATATTGATTAAAACAGGCATTGTTGGAAATGGAAAGGCATTTGAAAAGAAAACGAAGTTACTAATTGCTACAGGAGCATTGGATCTCCTTAATAGACAATTGAGGGTCATGCACGTGTAAACCGCATCCCTTCCCACTCACTAATATAGTCTAGGAAATCATTGGATAAAGAATTCCTGTCCACAATACTACATCTTACCATTGTCGTTTGGCGATACATTATTCACAAGCTGCAACAGAGCAATAGTTTGTTGCAGTATAAAAAGCTTGCAAGCTTAATGATAACCGCAGCAGCCATAGATTGTAAGAGTTCTAAGATACTGTCCGGTTGCTCAGGCCTAGATCATCATCATCATCATGAAGCACAAGTCTGGAGCCAGACAAAGTGCCAAGCAATATGCAGCAGGAAAAGCAGATAAGCATGCGCGTGAAAAAAGGAAAAGCATGCAAGCAGAATATGCAAAAGCAAATGCGCAAAATGCAGCTTGTATTTGTAGTTTCACTGCATGCGGTTTTTTGTTTTGTTTTTTGTTTTTTTATATAAAATAATACCGGATAAAAATTTATGACACAGTAAAATACACTGGCGCCTCTGACTTCGGTTTATAGCCATATCGCGTATGGTTTCCAGCTACCTATTAGGTGGAGGTTTTGGACCTCACCCAGGCAACCGAATACGCCCAACTGAGCCTAGCGCTACGGTGAGTTAGATAGATATGAAAAACGAGAAGAAAAAAGAAATAATGATGCCAGTGAGTCCCCAGCGTGTTTTTGCATGCATCTCACTGCCGATAGAATTCATTTTAGCAGCATTTTAGCATTTTACAGCACAATTGCACCGAGAAGTTGAGTAAATTTAACAGTTCAATTGAACGTCCAGGGCTGTCCGATCTAGCATTTCCCGATCTTCAAATACCTTGGTTCCTGTATGCTACTTAATGTTCAAGCAAAATATAAGGCTAAGTTAAGTGTCGATCGTGCACGTATATCGCTTAAGCAGTTGAAAGGCACCCTTTGACACAGGCACAGGATCAGCCTCGAAACTAAAATGTGTTTATCAAACAGTGGGGCGCTCTATGCTGCTTCGTGGATGTGAAACGTGGCCGCTGAAATCAAGTAATGTTTGATCTTTAGAAGTGTTCGATTATTGGTCTTAGGATAATCTTGGGTGTCCGATATACTGGTCGGGATAGCACAAGACTCCTGGCAGCATCAATATGTCGTGTTGTTTTGACATTCCTCTTATTGTGTACACACGCTTATTTTACCGTATGACACATCTAACCTTTTTCCTTTTGTTATGGCTCATACTCGTGTTTTCTAGTTGATTAAAGCCTTTCAATCAGGCGTTATCTTCTCAATGTTCGTTTGTGTTCTGATCATCTCTGACTCTCGTTACAATTTAATCAACTAGAAAATGGATCGTTTACTCCGTCCTGAACGCTTCGATACCGATCCCAACGCTGCAGATGCTACCGATTCATGGGAACACTGGTTTTTGACCTTTACGAATGTCCTCGATACAATTGACTCTTTCAAACCAGACAAACTGAAGACTCTTATCCATTTCCTGTCGCCTGCTGTCTATAAACTCATTTCTCAATGCACTGACTACGATTTAGCCATCAGTACATTGAATTCTTTTTATGTTCAGCCTAAAAACGAGATATTCTCAAGACATATTCTTGCCACTTGTAAACAAAATCGCGACGAGACTCTTGACCAGTTCATGCAGTATTTGCGTAATCTTGCAAAGAAGTGTAACTTTAAAGTCGTTAGTGCTGAACAAAATCAACAAGATGCCATTCGGGAGGCTTTCATAAGCGGGCTCATGTCTAACGCCATTCGTCAGAGGTTGTTGGAAAACAAGACACTGGATGTACAATCTGCTTTCGACCAGGCAAAGGCCCTCGATTTGGCCCAACGTCAATCTCATTCGTTTATCCAGCCTGCACCTAGTAATTACGGTGCTGCTGCAATCGATGCGTCTCACGCCACTACCGATTCAACTCCTTTCAATTCTGAGACAACTCTGGCTACCACACGTTCCAGTTGTTTCTTTTGCGGTTACGATTGACATCCATGCTCGAAATGCCCCGCTAGGGATGCGGAGTGCAAATCATGTGGCAAGAAAGGTCATTTCCAAAAAGTATGCCGTTCTACAAACAAGGCAAAACACAATGCATCGGTAATTCCTTTTCTGACCTCCACGATTATCAACGCTGCTGCGCCGGCCAGGCTTAATAAAGCAATTACCGGAGTTGTCGTCAATGGTATAGCTTTACAGGCGCTGGTTGACACGGGTAGCTCTGAAAGTTACATCTCAGAAAGTATCGTCTGTCTGGCCTATCCTGGAATCGAAAAACCAAATTGTGTTGGCTTCTACGCCGCTGCCTTGTGGGTCAGGCTTTTTAGCCAAAGGCTTTGGTCGAGAACCCTAATTGTTCTCCTGTCTAGGCATGGGCGACCTGGCAGTATCCCAGCCCGCATACAACCATGACCATGACTATTAATACGAAACCCAACTCCATAGTGCATCGGCCGTCGCGCACGATAAACAGGGTCGCCTTACCTGCTGCATACAGCAGGGCGGGTAAGCGAAAACAAGCTACTGCTGGCCCTACTCTTCAAACTGTTTCTGACCCTTCCCCTCCCCCATCCATTCTTAACAACTCTCCGTCTGTCAATCCCAGCTTTAGGAAAGACCGCGCTGAACATGTTGGAACATTTTCTGTTCGCGAATCTACAGACCACTTTCTGAAACCACGGGCCTCAGCTCACATCGGTGCAACGAATGTCAGAACTCTCAGACAAATAGGCCAGCAAGCTGCACTAGCTCTTACCGTAGATAGTCTATTTATTGATGTTTGCTGTTTATCGGAAACGCGCTTATATGATCCGTCCATAATTACTGAACTTACTGCCCCAAACCTTTCGACTCGCTACTTTTTGCGCTGTTCTGGTGATTATGTAGCTGCAATCTCAGGACAGGCGGGTGTTGGTATAGTGCTGAATTCACGTGCCGAATCATGTCTAATCGATTGGATTCCTTGGAATAGCAGGATGTGCGCAGTTAGATTAGCCACTAATATTAGACCAAACTCAAAATCTTCTAATCAGAGATGCTTGTTTATTGTAGCAACTTACGCTCCGACTAACACGAATTCCGACGACGAGAAGAACGCCTTCTACGACGATCTTTATTCTCTTTTGCGACGTGCAAAAAGCTCCGATATTGTTGTCTTAGCGGGAGATATGAATGCCAGACTAGGTCGCTTAGATACATCTGAATCACAATTAGGTGGCATGTTTGGTCTTGAAAGCCAACGCATAGATAATGGTGAACGGTTTATACAATTCTGTGCACAATCTCGATTATTCATTAGCAGCACTCCTTTCGCCATAAAAGATGTCAAATTGCCACATGGCGCTCGCCGGATGGAAGCCAACCTTCGGCCCAAATCGACCATATCGCCATAAGTGCTCGCTGGAGAGGTTGCATTGAGGACTGCCGCTCCTTTTGGAATACCTGCATAGATTCAGATCATGCTCTTGTGCGATGTAGGTTCTCGTTAAAGTTCTCCGGTACGAAGCCTTCGAATGGGAAACGCATTGTGGTCGAAAAATTCTCTCTGCCTGCAGTTCAAGACATTTATAGTACCACTTTGAGTAACTCACTCCCAGTTGCTCAGTGTGCAACTGCCGATGAAAGGTGAAGCAAAATAGCAGGGATTATGCGAGCCGCTGCAATAACAGCCTGTGAGACTACACGACCAACCCAAAAGTCCCACTGGATTTCACAGCGCTCTATAGAAATTCTTCACCAGCGACGCCGAATAGGCTGGCTTGCCGAAAGGCTGGCTTGCCGAAATACCTCCACGTGGTGCCAGTTGGGTGGGCTCGGTTCTCCGAGCTCAGCGAAAGGTTCGGCGGTGGTGTCTGAGGGTGTGGTGGGTTTTCGCCTGGCAAGCGTTCTCCCTATAAAAAGCCAAAAAAATCCAATGATGACACCACGACGCGGCGGATGTGACTCGCCGCTTCAAAAGTCACTGCCCCTTGTCCTTTTTAAGGACATTGTATGGTGCACCGGCAAAAACTGATGTCACCAACCTATCAACGGGGTTATCGGGCTCCGAACTGGGAATTCCCAGAAAAGGGCGTATGAACCGCTTCGTCGGTCACCGGCCACCGATAGGTGCGAACCTCTCTCGCTCCACTGCCTTGTGGATAAAGGCTCGGGGTGGGACCCCCTAAACGAAATCTCCCTTACTTCGGTGTAGGCAACCGGGTAGTATCATGCCTACGTTCAACGATGCCGATGACAACGCTTTGTACCCCCCCTTCTCGCTTTGTACATCTCAGTATCTTACTGTACGGCACTTTGCCTGGTTCAGGCTTGTGCTTTAATACATGTACATCTCATTGTTTATGTTGAACGGCACTATATCTGTATCAGATTGTGCAAATATAATAATAATAATCACCAGCGACGCCAAATACCTCATGGTCCTGGACACAACACAGAGCGTAGACGCGTGAGGAATGAACTTAAACGGAGCTTAAGACTAGACAGAGAAAGGTGGTGGCTAAATAAGGTCGAAGAAATGGAAATAGCAAATAATGCGGGTAACGTGCGAAAACTCTTTCAACTTATTCGATTGACTGGGCCTACGAAAAAAGGAGTGAGTGAGACTATCGCTGAACTAGACGGTACTGTTATCACTAATAAGAATCGCCGCCTCTCACGTTGGGCCGAACATTTTGAAGAACAATTCAGTTGGTCGCCTGCAACAGAATCTTTCCCTCATTTGAAGCAGTGTGATCCTTGGCCTGTTAGCGTAGATCCCCCGAATGATTTAGAAATTAAAGAATGTATCGAATCCATGAAACGATTCAAAGCTGCTGGCCCCGATGACATACCACCTGTCTTGTTCAAAGAAGGTGGCCAAGTCCTAATCAGCACATTAGGCGATCTCCTCCGTTAAGTGTGGTTATCAGAATCCGTCCCTCCGAGTTGGGGCGAATCGGTTATCATACCTATATTTAAAAAAGGTGTGCGAAGCTCATGCTCTAATCATCGTGGGATAAGTCTCACTCCCATCATTACGAGGTTATTAGCGTCCATATGTCTTCGAAGATTAACATCGCATAGGGAATCACAGATCCGAGAGCAGCAAGCTGGCTTCCGGCCTGGCAGAGGCTGTGTCGATCACATTTTTACTCTTCGACGGATCTTAGAACTGCGGCACACTTATCGGCAGCCGACAATAGCCATCTTTTTAGACTTCAAAGGAGCATTTGATTCAGTCGATCGAAAGGTCCTGTTTAACACCTTGCTGTGCAAAGGCGTTCCGCAAAAGTATGTAAACATACTACGTGCACTATATGCTCATACATCCGGATGCGTTAGGGTTTACAACGAAGTCTCACCCAAATTCCACACTACAAGTGGCGTCCGACAAGGATGCCCGATTTCTCCGTTTTTGTTCAATTTTGTAATTGATGCAATTATGGAGTTGTGCAACGATGGTGCTCCAGCTTTCGGAGTTCACATAATGCCAGGCGTCAAGCTTATCGACTTGGATTATGCTGATGATATAGTTCTGCTCTTTGACTCGTACACAGATGCACAGGCGATACTGAACAAGCTATCTAGTATTGTGCCCGCATTTGGAATGCGTTTTGCACCCTCTAAGTGCAGTGTTCTGCTGCAGGACATCGACATATCGAATAGCACTTTATTACTTGACAATCAGGCTCTTGAAATTGTAGATCGTTTTACGTATCTCGGTAGTTGTATCAATAATTCTGCATCGTTAGATGACGAGGTCTCGGCACATATTTCTAAAGCGACCGTAGCATTCCGCAACCTAGGTCACCTCTGGCGTCAGAAAGGATTATCTCTGTTACTCAAGGGTAGAGTCTATAAAGCGACAGTTCGGGCTGTGTTACTGTATGGGTGCGAAACCTGGACTTTACGTAAAGAACACATTCGCGTCTCCAAGTATTTGACAACCGGTGTCTCCGCAGCATTCTAGGAGTTAGCTGTTACAATCGTATGCGCACCGATGCTCTCCGAAATAAGTTGTTGGGTAGTAATGTCGATATAGAGAAGCAGATCAACCTGCATAGGTTACGCTGGCTGGGTCACGTTTTACGGATGCCGGACCACCGACTTCCGAAACAGATTCTTTTTGCGACGCCACATCCTGATTGGCGTAAATCTCGGGGTGGCCAAACCGTCACATGGCATATGCAGCTAAAAATTCTTACTAGTAACCTTTCCAAAGTAGGTGTAGCGCGTCTTCCAGGCTGGTGTCCCCGCGATCATATATCGCAATGGTTAGTTACGCTTCAGGATATGTCCCGAAACCGTGTTCAATGGCGGTCTTGCACTAAGCATATTCTTGGAGTGTTTGCTTAACCTTGTATGTTGTCAAGCGGAGTGACGAGAAAAGCGTGTTATGATGCATGACAGTGAAAGCCGCAAGGAAGCTGCCGTGCTGATGTCGCTCTACTCGTTCACGAAACTTGTTTGAATGTATGTTTCATTCGAGGTGTAGGCACCTCTCCCCAGTTTGTTTGTGCTTACTCTTCTATAGAATCCGTAGCAATTTAAGTCCCACCCTTCCCCATCTTTTAGGATTTACTTTTTCATGGTTGTATGGCAGTTAAGCATTCGGTACGTGCTACCGGTGTATTGCTGTCTCTGATGATGATGATGAACGGGAGGGTGGCTACGTTCTAACGGTTAAAAATGGCCAGGATATTTTGTAACACCAGTAGCAAGCTTACTTTAATGCTCAATCTTAAATAAATCATACGATCCGCCCATTGCTATAGCAAAATCCTGCTCTGCCATTCAATAAAAATCATGAGCGTTTTCAGTCTGTGTTTGTATGCTGCGCTTGCATCATGGTTTTAATGATGTTCATTATTATTATTATTAGTTTAAAGCTGCTCCGCTTTCTTTCATTTATTCTTTCTATGAGCTATGATAAGTTTCGATCATACTGGTCTCCCTTCACGCCTTTGAATTCTTAGTTTTCTTGCTAATTTCTCACTTTCTCTCCCGCATTTCACTTCCAGTTAATCCAATTTTATCGCCACCTCAATGCACACTGGTTCAAAGTTCGTATTACCGACAATGTTTTTCCCTGAATGGTGGGATGTGCACACTCATCGTTGCAATCACGTGAGCGCGATTCCGGCTCACCAAGTTAATTACGGTGTGGGTCGTGCCTTGTTTGCTGATTGGGGCCGAGTTGGCGCGACATCTATACACCCAGATGCCAACGGAGTTCAGGTGATTTTGCTCCACGTTCTACTACTTAATCACGCTCGATTTTTGTTGAGCAGCAACAAGTCACTGCATGCGTTTCGCAAAATTTTCAACAGATTAAACAGTTTAAGTTTATACTTTGTACCAGTTTTCCGATTGCTCGTCTCCTGACTCAATTACCAACAACCTGACAGTGCCTTCAGTTATGGATTTGCAATCGTGCAGTACTTTGTACTGTGCGGCTAACACCGTGCTAAATTGATTGGCCAGAAGTAGTGAGCTGCATGCTGAAACAGGCTGAAGTCTCACTACCATTTCCTGTTCTTTTTTTCCTCATATCTCACTGGGCCTGGGCAACCTGACAGTATTGTAGCCCACGTGCAGTCTCTGACTGTGCGGCA
>JACCGJ010002320.1:0-14679 GCA_013407085.1 Atriophallophorus winterbourni
TGAACCCTGTATACCCGCATCATTCGTGTATTTTTCCAGTACGTTAAGTTCTCCCTATTTAAATCTGCGTTAATTTTATAAGTTAATTTTTAACCTCGTATTATCGTGCATTTTTGCATCGTTCACATCTATTTTACCTGACTTCTTTTGCCTATATTTTTATTATTCTGTTTAGCATGGGCGTTACTTAACGCTTTTTAATGGTCTTGATGGTCGAAACAATACACAGCTTCATTCCTCGCTGATGTGTTGAAGCAGGTACGCGATGCAGTCCTCGCTGCCGTTGAAGGTGACCACTACCTATGCGTCAAGCAGGCCCTGATTTCCTACACGGACCTGTCTGAACGACCTAGACTACATCAGCTGTTCTGTAACTTGGAGGTTGCCAGCTAAAAGCCATCAGCCATACTATTGGAGATGCACCGCATGTTAGTGGACATTGCACATAGATGAGCCCGTATTGAATGAACTATTGCACCAGCGACTCCTTGAGTACGTGCTGCGAAAAGTACTGAAGTATCTGAAATAGCGGAAAAAGCGTTCAGCATCGCACAACGCATTCATTCCCAACCTGCAGCTGCACAAATTTTCACAGTGACCGCAGGACAATCAAGCTAATTGGGTAACCAAAAAAAGACAGTAATGCAGACTTATTGGCTGAGTTTGCAGCTATACGCAATGATGTTCGAAACCTCACACTAAACCGTAGGCCGCAATCTTGCACCCAATCCTGCCAACGCTCGAGTAGCCATACTCGATTGCCCGCTCGCTGGATCCAACGAAAATACGGCTATTATGCACGACGTTGCATTAAATCTTGCTACTATAGCATGTCGCAAGCATAAAATTCGAGGCAACATGTAAGGACGAATACAGTCTTCAACCCGAAGATAATAGATCGTCCTCTCTTCATCCAGGATATGTCTGCAGGTTTACAATTGCTGGTAGACACCGGTGAACAAGTGAGTGTAGTGAGCGTAGTGCTGGTAAACCCACGCGCAACCTTTAGCCCGATTAGCCAAAACTTAAATGTAGAAAACGGATCGGTTATATCAACCTTCGGCCAACGCTCCTTGACCTTAATTGTTGGTTTGCTACGTGAATTTCGCTGGATTTTTACGATCTCTGCGGCTCAAACCTTCCAACGATTTACGGATAAAATTTACAGAGTCCTCACTATCGCTTACGTCTTCCTTGATGATGAGCTAGTCGCTAGCACCTCTGTGGACGACAATATCGAAATCAATTTTAACGGACGGAACAGTTAATCCGATAAATAAATAAATAAATAAATAAATAAATAAATAAATAAATAAATAATTTTTATTGGATATCCGAGACATGCTATTCAGCACCACCAGTTAAAAACCCTACTTTACCAAATACTATATCAGAGCCCGACACCACAAAATCTAGGCGCACGAAACAGCAGCCATTAATGTTTGCCGACTATGCAGAGCATATTTAACACGTTTCTACCGATTTTTAAATTTCCAGTGCATTTTTTGTAACTCGTCTTTATCACTTGGCCGTAGCCTTAAACTCATTCACCACAGAAAGTTAGTTTTTTACGCCTCCAGGTACACATGCACACTTCCCGTTGATGAAACCGTAGCACACACCATCCACGGACCGCCGACGCTTGTTGTTGTCCAACCCGGTAGCCTCAGGAATGAACACTCACCGTCTAACACGAAATCTATCAGACAGGATCCTTAACAACCCGACTTAGCACGCTAACCAGTTTTTCCATGCAAGGTTGTATGTCATCAACCCTGAGGATTCAGGGAATTCTCAGCAGGGACATTATTTTCAACGTAACCTGTTCGACAATGTCAAAGCTACAGACGGCTTACATCTGCTCCTACTGGATTCGTATCAAAAACATGCCAGACGGGCAATCCACACAAAAAGCACGTTCACCCCGACAGAACGTTTACCGCATGTGAGACGTGACTTGGCATAGTTTTGGTCGGTTATCCATGTACCGGTCACCACCGACAATCGACCCATACAAATCAAGTGTCTTGGCAGAATTCGGAGAGACTGGTTACTGAGATACTATGTTCCAGCCTGGAAGGACCTGGCACCGACTGGCCTATTCGACTGTCAATTCCTGATCAGAAGTCTCCTTCGACTAGACTTCTTGAAAAGTAGCTGTACAGAAAACATCGACCTTGACACTTTTGCCCTTCACGCGTGCTACGCAACTGCTCACCTGTACCGTTGTACACGTTTTCGCTGAGGCGATAAATTCTTCACAGTCCCTTGTGTTTTTTCCTATATCAGTGAAACGTTATTGCAGTAGTTACTCTACTACAGGCTAAGCGCATTTGAAAATTTTGTATTATCAAACTTAGATTTGCAACAGCACGTTGGTAGGCCCAGTTAAACCTTGCGCGGATTATGATTCCTAAGTCCTTAGCAGATTATACTTCACGTAACTCCGTCTAGGTTGGGGCTTAGAAGGAACCATGTTACCTGTCAGGGTAGAAAGCAAGTGACTCTTCTCTTGGTTAATAGGATGTTCTCACTTATCCGCACATGTTGTCACGTATTCTACGTCATTTATCAGGATTTAGATATCGGACATGCGGGAATTTTTTACGTCATCAGTTAACATATTACAGAGGAAGCGCAGTTTATTAACTAGCTCCACAATAAAGAGGAGGGAGAGCAACGGCTCTAAGACTGAGTCCTGAGGAACACCACTTTTAAAATGTGCAAATGAGGAAATTTGAAATAAACATGGGTTTGTGGTCGACATAATTAAAAGCCTTACTAAAGTGAATATAGGATACTTCTACCACGATAACATAATTTATCATTTTACTGACCAAGTTTACAAAGCACAACAAGTCAATCGCACATGTCATACATTTTACGAACGTCTATTGTGCGGTATTGAGTAGATAATGTTTGTTTAGGAATCCAAAGATTTCCTCGCGGATCAACCAGTGAGGCTAACTGAGCGGAAATTTTTGAACATAAAAGAAGCTCCGTTCTTATGAATTGGCACTATAACAATTGTTTTTCAGTCTGAAGAAAGCGCGCATTTAATGATGAAAGTTATAAAAATTATTAAATTTAATAATAATAATAATAATTGTGAGCAGTCAAGAACAAGTTCTTCTCAACTCGCATGGGTGGGTCAATGTCAAAAGTTATCATATCGCCTTTGCAAACGTCTTTGTACCGCTGTTCCCGACACTTCTTTGAAGTTGTCTCAGGTAGAATATCATGTCAACGGTTGATCTTCCCTTACGGAAGCCACATTGAGATTCTGAGTTAATTTTATCAGCTAAAAGTTGTAGCCGGATCTGTAAGACTTCAGCAAACAATTTGCCTACAACATTCAAAAGGGAGATTCCTCTGTAATTGTTGCAGTCACCTCTATCACCCTTATTCTTATATAGCGTGATGATCTTTGTTTCTCGCACCTCTTGTGAAACACACTCCTCCTACCAGCAATGAAGAAGCAAACGGTAAAGAGGTTGTAATAATGCTGCTCTACAGCATTTGATGAGTTCAAATGGAATTCCGTCGTCACCATGGGCCTTCAATTCGCTAAGCGGTCGATTGCCCTATTGAGTTCATTAGGAGGCGTGGTTTGAAAACGGTACAAGATTTTCACTATTTAATAATCTTGAGAATGTTTATTTTATATCTCGCAATCTTTTGGCTATTATGTTATCCTATACTATTTTAATTATGTACACTAAAACATTGCTCTCGAAGCGAATTTATCTAAATAAAATTCCAAAGACTAACAAGTGCTCCATTTATTGAGATCAAAACACTTTCGTTATTTTAAATAAACTACGTAATTTGGAATCCGAATTAGACGAAATTCTTTAGAACAACTCTTTTGTTACTCAGGTTTGCAAAACTATGCAACTTTAATCTCTCCTCTTGAATGATAATTCAAATATCGAAAAGGATAAACTTCAACGAACTAACAACTTCGTTGAATCAATTGTTACCGAAATTTGCCAAACAGAGTTAAGATCTGAAATGTTTTACTGTTTACACGATCTGAAAACTGCTATCTGTTCCACTTATGGATTTTGATTAGATCATGCTTGGTTAAAATGCTTGAGGAAATTTAAACCTTCGAAAGTTTGTCCAATCTTATTAAAACGCAGTGACAAACGCTTTGCATCACACATCTAAGACCATTAGAATGATATCAAATCGATTCCCAGATTTAACAATGTCTTTATTAAATTTGATGTTATAAGAATGCAACGGAGATTCAGGTTAAACAAGCGTAGTTTACTATTCAATTTTCCATCGAATCTTCCAGCAATGGAAAAGAAACGTTGGAATTGGATGAGGTGCCACAAGAGCTAAACGCACGTACAACTTCGCTTTTCTTAGTCAATAAATCAACACAACCCAGTATGCCATCAAAGAGTATTACACCTTCTCAGTCAAGAAAAAGAACCATATTACATATGCTTCGACAAACTAGAGCCCTTTTGCACGCACCAACTCCTATTATGAATTCTACACATATTACGAATAGAAATACTCTCAAATTTAATCGACGTATTATGCACCACTCTAATGGGAATTATCTGAAATTATCTGGAATTATCTGAATTATCTGAAAGCAACTTTTAAATACTATTACCTTTATATTTATTGAGCGTTAAAGGAATGACCTTGAAAATTGTTTTCGCATATGTTCATACTACAATCTGATTCTACAAACCTTATGGAAATTATTGATTATGGTCAACATGCCTTGGATTTCCAAGAATAAAATTTATTTATTTATTTATATATGGCAATGCATAAACTATTTGATCAGAGTCAAATGCTCGTACGCCCGTTTTTCCGGATAATTGTGGCCTTCTTCAAATCTCCGTTGTTGGACCGCGACGTTTTCGTATATTCATAAACGGCATCAGTCAAGTAATATCTTTTCCGTTTCTTTCATTGGCGAATATCAAAAGTTGGAAATCCTAATCATCATAAGATATCCAGCAAGACTTACAACCCGAGCTTAATCCTTTATTCAAGCGGAATCAAGAAAATTATTAAGGGTTAGATGCATTGAAATACCACGTTCTATCTCTGTGAAATTCCTGTGATTATAACTATTTTATTTTTGACAAGTCGTTTCAATCGGCCAGCTGCAAAACAGACATTTGTGTTTTTTGATGCGTCTTGATTTGGGATGTTCTGCTTAAAAACGTTGTGAAGCATATGTTTGAACGAATCTTTAGCATGCAGTTTAAGCATGGTCGTCTCGGTATCGCAAGTTCATTAACCTACAAGATTCACACCAATTTGAAGCCCTAAAGCTTTCCAAGGATCTGAAATTCTTAAGCTATGAGGATCGGCAACGTACCTACAACCTGGTCTCAGTGCTCTACAGTACCGTCAGATAAGATCTCATTCTAGCGTACGAAATTTCAACAGAACCTCTTTATCTTTGCAAATCAATATTACTTTTGTCTCATCCAAATCAAAACCGCGGTTGCTGCCTCAAAATTGCTTATCAACAAAAAGGAATAACGCTGTTACTGTTTCCTACTTCGAAATTGTAATCGGTGAAATTTTCTTCCTACCGAAATCAAAGCTGCCTATTCTCTCCGGGTCTTTAAGTATGGGCTCGACCCTCTCTTACAGTTATTCAAATTCTTGTCATAAATAAGAGTTTTCTCTACTTCCTCTATCTCATTGATTTCCTGGTCTTCATCGGAGAACTAGGTGTATCGTAATGCATTAGCGCGTGTCCTTTCTATCGAGAAGCCACTATGGTCCGACCCACTGAACAAACTAACCTCTGGTTACCTACAATCTTATACCTTGATCTACTGCACACAACTAGTGTTCTAGAGTAGTAGTGTAGAGTTTCGATTGGTACAATTTGTACCGATTTCGTGAATGATGATCAGCATTCAAGTTCAAACGGGTATATGCGGATTGGGAATTCAATTCATCGGATCCTAGACACTGGAGTCATCATTTTCGGAATTGAGAGAGTGTATTTTCTTCAATTTTAATCAATCAAAGAAGTAAATTCTCAATAAAAACGTTAAATGGTTCTCACAACCTACGCATAATTAATTAAAAGCTTTAATGTCGTATAAGTAAAAATTATCGGAAGTTATATTATTATTGAATAGCTCAACTTATTTTTCGCGTATAAGTTTATTTGAGTTGATTTTTATAATCCGTAATTGTAGTGTTCAGTCGTATATTATTAGAAAGTCAATAGAAAAAATAAGAATATTTTGAATTATAGAAAAGAAGTAAAATAGGAATGAAACAAAATAAGAATATTTTAGAAAACTCGTCGTACACGATTGTGAATTTTCGGTATAGATATTTTGTTTTCATGGCGAAGATTATACACTTCAGAATACTTGAAATGCAATTGTAAATCAATGTTGATCTTGTCCTTTATCGACATTCTGTGGATTAGCGATAGATTTTTTCGTATTTTACGAAAGCATAATTGTCCTGATACCAATATCTAACGGTTATACTCTCCCTTCAGAGGCCACATAGAGATTCGGTGTACACTCTATCAGATAAAACTTTAGCCGTATCAATAAGACTTTAACAAACAATTTGCCTAGAACATTCACATTTATTCTCAAACAGTGTGTAGAGCATCTGTTGTGAAACACATTCATTATGCTAACACAGAAGAAACAAATGGTAAACAGCCAGTAGCGGGAGTATATAGATGCTCAATGGCTGGAAACCGCTCAACATTTTAACCATATTGTCCCTAGAGTAGAGAGAGTAGAACTGCTCTACCCATCTTCCATTGTTCTGAGATCAGTCGACAATCGGGTTACCACAAACAGATTTTAAGGGAGTTGTTTTAAGTTTGTTTGAAACAACAGCTCTCTTGATCCTATTTTACATACCATGAATATTTCCAGTATCCACGGCTTTTGAAAACTGAGGCTAATTTCAGTCCAATGTCATTTGCAAATCGTCTTGCCGTTAGTTGGATCTCATTTTTAGTTGCTCTGAGAAATCGTAAGTTTTCATCTGTTGCTTACGTCTGAACTTCAATAATGTTGACCGTTTCTCGTCCAACACCACAGTCATCGCAGAACCTTTTGCTTCGAACCAGTCGCTCGTTTGAGCTTTCTTTGGACCGTAAGTAAAAAGAGCGACTCGGCATATGCAGCTTTTCAGCGATTCCCAGTTTTCTGAAGCCGATTCGAGTTCGGTTGTCTTATTGAACACACCTTGAAAGTTTTCGAAATCGCGCAGCTAGATTATGTTCGCACATGCGAGTGACGTCTATCCTTGGCTTAGCAGACAATTTGGTGACATAAAATCTATTTTGTGGAAACTTCCGTTTTGCACAAACCAGCTAATAGTTAGTGTCGCAGTGATGATCTGGGGAGGAGTACGCTTCCAATTATAGTGCGACTAACAAGAATGAGATCAGGCTGCCGCCGATGCTTAGAGCGAGGATGTTTCTAAGAAAATTTATGCTGTGGTTTTGTTTGAAAGTAAGTAGTAGGGACACTGCGGTTATGATAAAAAGCGTCTTTTCAGCAAATTTCGCAAAGAGCATCGATGCATAAACGATGAACAACGTAATGGTACCAGTAATGCACTTCAGATTTAGCGTTCAAATATGTTCGCTCACGCTGCTTGGTTCTGCTTCTTTTAGTAGGCAAACCCAAAGTCATGCTGTTTATGCTCATCAAAACCTTTTCCTTTACAAAAATGTGTAATCTCATTCTGTTATCATACCATTGTTTGATAATCGCGTTTCTTGAAGGGTAAAACACGTCGACCTTCAGGTTTTATATATCATTGTTATTGACAGCTAATTTTCTCACGCCTCAGATATTCAAATCATCGTCATGAAATCCCGCGAGCATATACAGAACGTACTAGGTATCCGGTTTCAGAGCTGTTTTTGTTTATCAGTAATTCGTTTCGCTGATGCGAGAAAATACACTCTACTTGTCGGTTGATTTCTGATCCTCATGCACCCAATAAGTTTAGTAGATCGTAGCGAGACGGCACTTTATTGACTGGGAGCTGCCCAGCTTATGGCCTTTCAATAAGACCTGAAAATCTCTCTCACCGTCGAAAGCAGCATCCGGAGCTGTGATCTACGTCAGTCGAGCCATTGCTTTTAACCGGTATCTGCTGCTTCCCGTGATATTGTCCATAGTGGCGGAATGAAGTGTCCTTTCAATTGGTGCATTGGTATGGCCGCCAGGGCAGTTTAAAATGGATAACTAGCTGTTGCACATGCAGCAACTGCTTAGTTTACACGACACCACTGGAGCTGAAGGAACATCTAGGATGATACATTTGGACGAGGATGACTTCGCGTAAATTGGAATTACGAAGTTGAATACAACTTTGAACTGCCTGACCGTACTACGGCTTCGAAGATCCAGAATATCGATAAACTAAATGGCGTGCAAATTGTGCTGACAGAAGTGGTGTATTATTCAAGATAAATAAATTAATCGGAATGATACATTTATTAATTATTAAGTAGTTTTGTTGGTGAAAAACTCGATACTGTTTATGAACTGTTCTGCAGACTGGCACATTTTAGTAGCTTTGTTTGCCCGACCAGTTCAGAAGGAGCAAGCAATGTCTATTGTGGTCGCCCAACCGAACAGACCTGACACGGAGATCTGTTCGGTTGGGCGACCACAATAGACATTGCTGGCTCCTTCTGAACTGGTCGGGCAAACAAAGCTACTCAAATGTGCCAGTCTGGAGAACAGTTCATAAACGCTTAATTGCGAACGGTCATACGGTGGACGGTAGCCCAACTCGTTAAGGCGTGGGACTATAATGGTGATGGTCAGGGGTTCGAATCCCGCCCCCGAAGCGGTGGATATGCACTGCTGATGAGCTCAAATGAGAGCGAAACTCGAGTCCAGAACTTCCATTATGGACCGTCGTGATCAACTTTGTGAATAGCTCGATGGGCTTAGCACGGATGCAGGTCTTAGTTCAATTTCGTTATATAATCGCCAGTCTGGTTAAACGGGAAGGCTATCGCGACTTTTAGATCATCCGCAAACAAAATAATCTTACAGACCTTTATGATAGATAGTATATCAGTTATAGAATTCACGAAGTGCCATGAACCTCAAACGCCTATGGCAGATAATATTGCGAAGAGTAAATTGTTTTGGACTCAGTCAATGGCTTTGACAATATCAAAGTATAAAACTATGGCTACTAGGCCTGAATTAAAAATTCCAGTTGACAAGTGATGCAAGATTATCTGGTAATTAATCAATGTAATTGCCAATACTGCGAATTGATGTACGTTGAATCAACGTTTTTTTAAAAGAAATGAACAGGACACTGATAACTTTGTTCAAATAAATATTCATTTGCATGCTTTTCCGTCATTCACACCCCACGACCGGTTTCGTGCTGTTTGCACTCATCAGGTAGGGACAGTAAGATCAGGATCCGCATGCGCTTGAAACAGTGGAAGACTGGTAAACAAGGAGCACTTGTATATATATCTATATTATATTATATATATATATATCTATATATATTATATATATATATCTACCAAGTTACGTACACGAGTCAAAATCAAATCAAGTTCAGATGTCCGACCGTCCCACGCAATCGAGATTACGACAAATTGTGCGCAGTAAATCAAAATCAGCAAAAGGGTCCGTAAAGCAATATGATAATGACAGGTCAGAAAAACAGTGTGGAAGGCGACATTGACGGAACAAAAAGAAGCAACACCACTGTTCAATAATTTAAGTCTCATTTTGTATGGATAATTAGATAGTCCCAGGACGAGTTTTGTCGTCTGCGCTGTGGAGTTTCTAATAGCAGAATATCTTTTTTCAACCAAGGATCCCCTGCCGGTATAGCATATTGTAACATGAGGACGGATGTACGTTGAAATCAATTTGCAGACAATATTGGGGTCAAACGAACCTAGGACTCTTTTAAGGAGACCCAAGTTGTTTTCAGCTTTGCAGGCAGCCAGTCGACATTGCATTGAGTTTCCTAAGTCTGATTGAATAATCACACCTAAATCTTTTTCGGAGGAGGCGGGTTTAATAACAGTGCGACCAAGATAATATTCTTTGCTCGACTTGCTGTTGAGAGACAATAGGCTGCATTTCGAAGCATTCAGGGGCATTTCGTTGTCTAGGGACCAAGTGTGAATCATATCGAGATCCCGTTGCAGGTTCTGCGTGTCGTCTGTGAAGTTTATCTTGCGCCAAAGCTTTGCGTCATCAGCGAAAATAAGCACCGACGACTGTAATACAGTAGGCAAGTCGTTTATATATATTAAAAACAAAAGCGGTCCGAGGAGTGATCCTTGTGGGACACCACGGGCAACTTTAATCGACTCGGATAGTTCGTTTTTGACTCTAACACGTACATCTCACGAGATATCAACCATTCTTTAACCATGCATGGAGTTTACCCTGTACTCCGTAGGTGAGTAGTTTCGACGAAAGTATTTCGTGATTCACACGATCGAAGGCTTTTGAGAAATCGATATAAATTACGTCCACGGAGTTGCCGGCATCCAGTAGCTCAGACCAAGATTCTTTTGCTAATAGCAAGTTTGTCAGGCAAGATCGTTTTTTTCTGAATCCATGCTGTGCCTCGGAGATTAAATTATTAATTCTCAGAGTGATTCCGTAAGGCATCAGCTATTATGGACTCCATTACTTTTAATAGCACTGGTAATAACGCTATCGGACGATAGTTTAATGGATCATTTCTTTTGCCACCCTTGAAGATGGGACTAATCAGGGCAGTTTTCCAAGTTTCTGGTACAAAGCTATCCTCGTGAAGCTATCATCGTGAATACGTCAGATGTCGGTATTGCCAACTCGGAAGATAGATTGTACAAAATGTTTGCGTGTATATTGTCTATACCGGGTGAGCCTGTTATCTTCATCGTCATTAATTATGTTTGAACAACGTAGGGGGGAAACTCCACCCCGTGAAAAATTGACAAGCTGCAGCTGTCACGGTTTAAAGGCTCCCCATGGGTCAACACTTGTGAGATAACTGATAACTGATAACGGAAAACGTTAGCGCAATCTTTAAATGACTTCACTATTGCAGTACCAGTCGCCAGTGGCTGTATTTCCATTCTAACCTTCCGGAGGTCGTTGACGTGTTTATACGATGCTTTGGGATATATAATGAATTTTTCGACCAGACCGATTTGGTAATCTTTTCTGTCTTTTCGAATAAGATAGCCACACTTATTACGCAATAAGGTGAAGTAGCACCAAGTTACCCCAGACGGATCGTCCAAGTATTTTGACCAGGAATTTTCACGCTTACACACCCGTTTTCGAGTACTGCTTCTGAGAGGCTTTTTCGGACGCTGTTTGCTGGATATTATTTTCACCTTCGATGATAAGTCAATGAGAATACGAAGTTGGCTGTAAAACGTTACCCAGATTTCCTTAGCTGATTTGAGTTCAAGGAAATCCCATCGATTTGCAGTAGTAAGAGCTCGAAGCAAGTCATAGTTCACAGTTGTATACGTTCGTTGAGTATTTCCTGCTGTTTCGTATTGATAAGTATAATCAAATGTCAGGACAACATAATCACGCAATCCGAGTGAAGCTGTATAGGAAACAGATTCTATCATGATTTCTTCGTTTGTAAGTATGAGGTCCAGGGTAGATGGGGTTTGTTCAGATCGAAATCGTGTTGGTTGTTGTACGTGGTTGTAAAGAGGGGTGCAAGTCATTATTTCTTGAAGAAAGCTTTTAAATGAATCGTCACCTGTAATGTGTGTTGCAAGGGTAGGTACATTAAAATCACCGAGAAGGAGCAAATGTGAATATGTGAGCTTAAATGCAAAACGTATTGTATTAGAAAGAACAGTGTCAGCAGCAGATGATGAAGAAGGGGGGCTATAAATCAAAGCTAAGAGGCACTTACGTTTATCATGTAAGTCAAAAGAGCAAAACAATATATCTGGGACATCTAACTCGGGGGAGAGAAGTATAGTGCAGTTTATGCTTTCATGTAAACAGAGGAGGACACTGCCAACTTTTGTTGCTCGATCTTATCTGTAAATCATCATGTGAGGGAGTTGAGTTCAGAGTCGTGTATAGAATTAAACAATCAGTGTAGCGACCAAATCGTCACTGGGGAATAGTTTCTGTCACGGAAACTAGTTGCCTGCTACAAGCCACGAGAATCTTCTACCGGGAGTGACGAGCGTTTACGAATCGTTCCCAAATCAGAACAATACGTCAATTTACGCTGTACTATATTGACAAAGACGATTAAAAAGCAAAATATATCAAACCTCAACGGTAATCGAATACAGGTTTCAATGCAAACCCAACACGTCCAATGAACGGAAGTCAAACAGCTCAGTTGAGAGCACAAAAAATTACCGTTTTCCAATAACGGTAAACACGGGTAACGGACAAATCAAAAAGTGCGGAAGCCGAAGTGCAGTTAAACAAAGGAAAAATGTTCGGGAATGAAAACGCTCACAGATTTAACATTTAGTTTAGATGTTATTTTCAATTTGAAGAACAAACAAAAATATCACTGGAAAATTATGACACAAAAAATTTGATAAGGAACACAGGTGTAGGGTGGGAACAAATGTCTCCATTTCGTTTGATCTTGCTGGACCGAAAGAGGAATTTTCAAGACATCGACGCGGATTCATACACCGCCCACCAAAATTCCTCAAAATCTGAAAAGCAAGTAGAGACACAAACACTGAAATGCGGGGCTCTCCTCTACCTGGCTACCCGAACCGTGTACCTGCGCGACCAATGACAGCGACTCGACGATCAAATGTTTGGTGGTATCTCTGGAGTTGGCAGACCCGAAGACCTGCCTCCCACCTAAAACATTTGCCTTCAATGTAATCAACGTTCGTCTTCGCATGCAACCGGCAGACTGAATGCTTGGTGGTATTTCTGGGGTCAGCAGATCCGAAAACTCGCCTCCCACCTTAAGCACCAGCCCCCGGGCCCGACACCCAGGTACAGTAGAATAAAGCAAGTGACTTTATTTAGTGGCGAGTCACACACGCCACGTCGCATCATCATCACTGGACACCTGTGGCTTTTTATAGGGAAAATGTTTGCTAGACAAAGACCCACCACGTCCAGGTTTTTTTTAACACTTTTGCCTCCTGTAGAAACCCGAGAGGGCACATCAACCAATCAGGCGATGCGTGTGTGTGTTCGAAGTGATTTACTACAGAAACCCGAGAAGTTAAGCGTAGACATTACGTGCGGCGTATGTATTTCTGTCAGCCAATAAGAATTGACAGTCGTACGAGTAAAATTTGAGTGTTATCAGGCGGGAAGGTTTTACTCGTTTCATGAATAAATGAAATTTTTCGTTTTTTATTAAAAACACGTTAAACATATAAGATTGACAGGCATACAGTTGATTCCCAATGTGAAACAAACAAGCTATCGCATAGATAGCAATTTTTCTAGATGACCTGAAGAGATAGTAAACAACCAAGCTTCTTTTCCAGAGCTTAGAACATATAAATAGTAACGGTTGCATTACATGCTGCAACTGCACTTCGGCTTCCGCACTTTTTGATTTGTCCGTTACCCGTGTTTACCGTTATTGGAAAACGGTAATTTTTTGTGCTCTCAACTGAGCTGTTTGACTTCCGTTTATTGGACGTGTTGGGTTTGCATTGAAACCTGTATTCGATTACCGTTGAGTACAGCGTAAATTGACGTATTGTTCTGATTTGGGATCGATTCGTAAACGCTCGTCACTCCCGGTAGAAGATTCTCGTGGCTCGTAGCAGGCAACTAGTTTGCGTGACAGAAACTATTCTCCAATGACGATTTGGTCGCTACAGTACTCAACGTCAAATTTGTGGACGCTACAGTACTCAACGTTGGAATTCGATTTGGACCGTATTTGTCTCAATTGGAGAAAATACAGTACTCAACGTCAAATTTGTGGACGCAATACAGTACTCTACGTCGAATTCGCCGACGTCAATATGCCTGTTACCCGCTGTTTTGTCGAAAAGATCAAATCTTCCCAACGGTTGGTCGATATTGGAACGGAAGGCACCGCAGGTGAGCACATTCATTGTTCTGTTGAGGGCTCTCGAGGTAGCCTAAGGAGTTCAAAGATAGAATCAAACATCCTTGTTCGTAAGGCTAAGATGCGCTTGGAACTCCTAAAACTGTCGCAGAAACGTGAAGCTCTCGAGATGCAACTGAAATTGCTTGAGGCGGCACAGGAGGTTAAAATGGCTAAAATTGCTGCTTCGGCAACTTATCTTGCGCGTTGTGAGCATCAAAAGGAAAAAGTAGCTGACTACCCTCGTTCGGAGGTAGAAGATTCTGTTCGTAATAAAAAGCCCGGCAGTTTACCAAGATCTGACCTTCCGAAGATAGAATTGATATCTTTTGATGGTTCAGCTAGCACCTACGGGAAATTTTGTCGTCGGTTCGAGACCTATGTGGAGTCTAGACCTCTTGATGACGGACAGAGGTTCCTATGTTTGCTAAATTATTGCCGAGGTATAGCAAAAGAATCTATTGAAGAGTGTGTCATGCTGCCACCTGAACGTGCGTATAAGCGGGCGAGATCAATCCTGAAGGACCTCTTCGGGCAACCGCACATACATAGCACGGCCTTTAGGTCTCGTTAGTTGTCACAGAAAATTGTTTCTACTGGTGTATG
>JACCGJ010002321.1:0-29913 GCA_013407085.1 Atriophallophorus winterbourni
TCAGCTTCCGTTCGTTTCTTGCGTGGGTGGTCCAGGTTTCACTGCCGTACAGTAAAGCATTTAGTACGCACGCGCTGTATATCATCATCTTTGTTTTACAGTCAGCTTGCGGTTACCCCAAACACGAGAGTTCAATCGAGACAATGACAGCTGCTCTGCCAATCCGCATATCAATCTCCGTGTCTAGCGAGAGGTTATCCGCAATGGTTGAACCAAGATAAGTGAAATGATGTACTGGTTCGAGCTGACAGTTTCCAACAGTGATGATTGGTGGCGATGCAGTCCCTTGACCAAGGACTTTGGTCTTGCTCATGCTGATTGTTAGGCCAAAGTCTTTGCATGCCGACGAAAAACAGTCCTTTAGGTTCTCTTGGGAGTGAGCAATAAAGGCTGCATCGTCCGCAAACAACAGGTCACGGATTATCACATCCCGTACTTTGGTTCGTGCTCTCAACCGGTTCAGGTTGAAAAGCTTACCATCACTTCGCGTGCGTATGTAAATGCCTTCTGTTCTCGTCCTAAAAGCGTGCTTCAGAAGCAGAGCAAAGAAAATGCCGAACAGCGTGGGAGCAAGAACACACATTGTTTGACGCCTCGGCGAATTTCAAATGCTTCTGAACTGCAACCGTTGAAATGGACTGAGCCTTTCATGCCTGAGTGGAACGAAATAACGAGTCTCAGCAGCCTTGGGGGGCAGCCTATCAGATCAAGCATTTTGAAAAGACCCTCCCTGCTGACGTAGTCGAATGTCTTAGTTAAATCAATAAAAACAGCGTATAATGGCATACGCTGTTCCCGACACTTTTCTTGAAGTTGTCTCCGGGAGAAGATCATGTCAACGGTTGATCTTCCCTTGCGGAAGTCACATTGAGATTCGGAGTAAATTCTATCAGCTAAAACTTGCAGCCGGATCTGTAAGACTTTAGCAAACAATTTGCCTACAACATTCAGAAGGGAGATTCCCCTGTAATTGTTGCAGTCGCCTCTGTCACCCTTATTCTTAAATAGCGTTATGATCTTTGTGTCTCGCATCTCTTGTGGGACACCCCCTTCCTGCCAGCACTGAAGAAGCAAATGGTGAAGAGGCTGTAATAATGCTGCTCTACGCATTTGATGAGCTCAGGTGGAATTCCGTCGTCACCAGGGCCTTCCCATTCGCTAAGTGGTCGATTGCCTTATTGAGCTCATCAAGAGTAGGAGGGGTATCTAGATGTTCAATGGTCGGCAACCGTTCGACATTTTCAAGTGCATGCGGTAGAACCGTACTGTCCCTAGAGTAGAGAGAGGAGAAGTGCTCTACCCATCTTTCCATCTATTGAGTTTTGTCGACAATCGGCTTACCAGATGAAGACTTAATAGGAGCCGTTTTAAGTTTGTTTGGGCCAATGGCTCTCTTGATCCCATCATACATACCGTGAAAACTTCCGGTATCCGCAGCTTTTTGGATATTGAGGCTAACTTCAGTCCAATAGTCGTTTGCACATCGCCTTGCAGTCTGTTGGACCTTATTTCTAGCTGCTTTTAGAAGACGTAAGTTTTCATACCTAAGTTTGCATACCTTTGAACCTCAAGAACGCTGAGCGTTTCTCATCCAGCACAGCAGTCATCTCAGAAGCGTTTGCTTCGAACCAGTCGCTCGATCGAGCTTTCTTCGGACCGAACGTGGAAAGTGCGACTCGGCATATGCTGCTTTTTATCAATTCCCAGTTTTCTGAAGCAGATTCAAGTGGGGTTGTCTTGTTGAACTCGTCTGTGAAGGCTTTTGCGAATTTCGCAGTTAGATTAGGTTCGCACATGCGAGTGACGTCTATCCTAGGCTTAGCAGACAATTTGGTGCGGTGAAATCTCGTGTGGGGAAGCTTCAGTTTTGCACAGATCAATGAATGATCAGTGTCGCAGTCTGCGCTTTGATATGATCTGGTGAGGAGCACGCTTCCTATATTAGTTCGCTTAACAAGAATAAGATCAAGCTGATGGCAATGCTTAGAGCGAGGATGTTTCCAAGAGACTTTATGCTGTGGTTTTGTTTGAAAGAAAGTGTTACTGACACAAAGATTGAACTGTGTGCACAATTCTAAAAGGCGTTGCCGATTTTCATTGGTTTTACCTACACCGAACCTTCCGAGACAGTTTTGCCAAGACTCGTAATCTGCACAAACTCTGGCATTGAAATCACCCAATACGACTACACAGTTTTTCTGTGGCACATTTTTCAGGACGGCTGTGAGGTTGTGATAAAAAGCGTCTTTCTCAGCAGGCGTCGCAGAGAGCGTCGGTGCATAAACGTTGACCAACGTAATGGTACTGGTAATGCACCTCAGATTTAAAGTCCAAATCCGTTCGCTTTCGCTGATGCTCGGTTCTGTTGCTTTTAATATGTCGTTTCGCACGGCAAACCCAACTCCATGCAGTCGAGGCTCGTCGGAACCTCTTCCTCTCCAAAAGAATGTGTAATCACTTCCTGTTAGCTTACCAGTGCCTGGTAAGTGCGTTTCTTGTAGGGCAGCCACGTCGACATTGAGCCTCTTTAGCTCGTTGTTAATCACTGCGGAATTTCTAACGCCTCTGATATTCGAGACGTCGTCATGAATTCCTGGAAGCATGGACCGGACGTTCCAGGTTCCAAGTTTCAGAACTGATATTTGTTGTTTAGTATTTCGATTCGCTGGTGCGGAAAAATACAGTCTGCTTGTCGGTTGATTCCTAATCCCCATGCACCCAATGAGGATAACAGACCGTGGCGAGACGGCACCTTATTGACTGGGGGCTGTCCAGCTTGCGGCGGGCGGTAGCCGTCCAATGAGACCTGGAAGTCTCTCCCACCGTCGAAAGCAGCCTCAGGCGCTTAGCTCTGCGTCAGTCGAGCTATAGCTTTTAACCGATATCTGCTGCTTCCCGTGTTATTTTCCGTAGAAGCGAAATGGAGTGTCCTCTCCATTGGTGCGTTGTGATGTACGCCAGGGCAGTTCAATATGGAGAACTAGCTGTTGCCCATGCAGCAAGTGCTCCCTCTCCACGGCACCACTGGAACCAAAGGAACAGCTAGGCTGATACGTTTGGACAACGATGCCGTCACAGGAGCTGGCAGGACGAAGTTGAATAAACTTCGGACTGCCTAACGGGACTCCGGCTCCGGATTTTTCCTCGAGGTTGACTCCTGAAGCCTTTTCCATGAATGGATGTAGCCACAAGGCAGTGGAGGTTTGAGATAAGGGTTTTCCTTCCCCTAGGTGGGCCGCCTTCATGGACTAACGAGCTCCACCTGCCCGAAGCATGCTGGTTTTGAGGCGCCAGTCAGTCGCCTTCGCCCTTTCTCCTGCCAGTAGAAGCAGTTCCGCCGGGTCACACAGGACCACGTGTGCAGTCCAGGAGCTGGACTTGGTTGTCAGAGGCTATGTGAGGCTCGGGCCATTGGAGCATTTTTGGAATTGGGAGCTTATCCCCAAAACCGCCCCGGCCGTGACAACCTTTGTCAATAATCTAACAATATTTTGATATTTTTTACCATCCGACCCGATGTACATTTTTGTGGGTCTTGTAAAGCATAGCTTTTTACCTGCATATAATCTATGAACAAATATATACTTGTTTATTGCATGGTGTAAAACCGTGTTAAAATGATTTGCCACCGGCAATGAGCTGCACGTGGAAACACGATGAAGTCTCATTGCAGTTTTCTTCTTCTAATATTTGGGTAAGCCCGGGCGCTACCTGATATTTTCAAACTGCCAAATTGCAATCTATCGGACTAGTTGCGATTTTGTCCGGATCCAGGCTTGGGATTTCAGAAACACACACAAGCAAACTGTTTTCAGGTGGTTCATCAAAGCCCTAGCAAGAACAATACGCAAGTATGATCCATGGCAGCTGAGTACGCGTAAATACCTTATCGATCTGTCTAGGCATGGGCAACCTGACAGTATATTAGCCCATGTGCAGTCTCTGACTGCGCGGCACTGTGCCTGGATCAGACTTGTGCTTTCATACCATACCAACGCGACAGTTACTCGGATACCGACTTCAATTGCAAATCATCAGTTCATTCAATGGTTGGAACAAAAAGTTCATCCGGAATAACAAACAACACAGATCGCCAAGTGTCATAACTATAAATTGATCAAAATATTCATTTGCATGTATTTCCGTCACACACACACACCACGACCGGTTTCGTGCTGTTTGCACTCATCAGGTAGGGGCAGTAAGATCAGGATCCACATGCGCTTGAAACAGTGGAGGAATGGTAAACAAGGAGCGCTTGTATGCCACTGTTGGATAAGGCTGGTACGACCAACCTGTTCAAAGCATGTGTCCAAACACATGTGTAATGGGGTTAAACTCATAACCATGAAACAAAATATTCATTTGCATGCATTTGGTCGTACTAGCCTTATCCAACAGTGGCATACAAGCGCTCCTTGTTTAAAAATTGATCAATTCAACAATTTTCGATGCACACGCACACACACGCTAAAAAAAGACATGTGGTAGCCAAATTCCAAGAAAGTAGAACGTGACACGGCGATGTGCTGCACACCAACGAGGAAACCATAGAAACGAAATGTGCGAAAACAAGACCCAGAGCGCGCGATGCAGAAAAATTGAACTACACCTTGACAGACAAGAAAAGACAAACTGATCAAATGTGAATAAGGTTAGTAGAACTGGCAGATTAAACAGACAGAGATGATCTTGGCGTGATCTGCACACACCGTGGTTCAAGGTAGGCTGATGAAATGCAAAAACATATTCTGCTACTGGTTTCGGGCAATTTGTGCTCATGCGATGGAGACAGCAATTTGCACCTCAGCTATCCTCGGGACAGTGCTCACCCCGGTGACACTCCACTGCTGGATTCCTTCATCCGGTGGAGTGGACAAAATGTTTGCGTTATGTTAACTACGAAACAGTCTTCGAGCGAAATGTTACATATGGTTCCTACAACGAATCATACTCTTCAAACAAGAAACCGGAGTAATTCTGTGTTAGTCGTTGAAACGTGTACAAAGGACCAACCAACACGTTGAGTTGCTCGCATTCTTGTCAGTTTTAATTCCCCTTCAGGATGTTTGCCATCATCATCGCGGGAAGCAAGGTGAACTTAAATGAAACCTAAACCAGAGGCTGGTTTCGTTGAAATATTGAATCCCAGAATGAACGCCAATCAGATAATTTGGAGTCCTTGAAATCATTGTTAATGAATTAAACACCGCAGACTTTTTACGATGCTCACTGGCTGTTATAATGAGAGCAAATTGATTAACCCTTTGTCTACTGACGGTAACTCTAGTTACCACCTCAAAGAAGCAGTCGATTGCTCAGTAACTCCCGTCGGTACCTTAAATCACCACCGGATTGCACTTGTCAGGCGGCGCCTGGCATCGATCCATAAAAATTAATCACGTGTTTTATTTATGCCATAATTAAGCCGAATAACACAAAAATATCATAAAATACGTATATCAATTACCGTGGACGAAGGGTAAAGCTGGTCAAATCACTTGTTGAGGTCAGCCACATGAATGCAGAGAACAAAATATGACATGACACACACAAGAGACACGGGAAACTCACACACATCCCCATCACTTACACTCCACTACCGGTTTCTGGCTGTTTGTCGTCGTCAGGTGGAGGAAGTAAGATCAGGTTCGGTGAGCCTTTACCACTGTTTCAAGGCTCACTGAACCTAATCCTACTGTCTCCAACTGACGACAGCAAACAGCTAGAAACCGGTAGTGGAGTGTAAGAGATGGGGATGTGAGCAACACATTACTTAAGTTTAAAATATTTCAGCTGAAAGCAGTTTGATGGTAATGTTTCGCTTCTGACATAGATGATTCCTTAGATTTGAGAAATTAGTACCTATGGATCTGATTCAATTTGCTTCCGCCTGGCACACATTCTGATCTGACTGAGATCTTTCACGGGATAGGACAAGCACTGAGGATGTTGAGAACGACTGGAGAGGTTTAGACCGATTGATAAACCGTACCACAGTAATCTTGTAATTGTTTTTGTTATGTTTACACGTGAGCAACCTCCGCCGAGCGAGTAGCCTATTTGCATTATCTTTGAGCACCTTGGGGTTCATATTCATTCATATTTATCCACTACAGAATCTGAAACGAGATAGTGGAGACATCTAACTCATCACCCTTTTTCTCATGATCATTGTTCCTTGATCAATCACAAACATTTTGGATATCTTGAACAACTGATTTATTAAGAAGGACGAAAAATTGCTCGAATTTTTTAGAAATTGAAGCTCCATATCAATGTTGAAAAGAAACAAGGAATTCTGAAAATTATTTTCGACGGACAGCCCCAAGATTATATTGGTTCTAATTTATGCAAATTCAGCCTTTTATGTAATCCATCATGTTTACTTATAAAATTTCCCCTTCTTAGCAAAATTTCTGAATATCAATGATAGTATATAATCCTGAAGTGACAGTGGCGGATTTTTATCACCGGGCAGAAGCGCAAAGCGGATCTTCTTACTCAGAGGCGCAAGTAAACATGCTTTAACAGAATTGTCCACAATACACTAACAACAAAATATGATTGATTGGCAAACTTGTGCTGATGTCGTAATGCCCACTCCAAGTCCAGCACTCGGATACTAATATAATGATACAACATTTTCCGGAGTTCAATTAAAAGTTTATATTGTACCTGCATACAGTTTAGACATGCACACATCCGAGACTGGTTTCGTGCTGTTTCCAATAATCCGGTCCGGGTAGCACAATCAGGATCCACATGGCCTTGAAACAGTGTAGAAATGGTAAGAATTTTGAACTAGTATACTTTTGGATAAGGTTAGTAAGACCAATCACATGTGTCCATGCAGATGTACATAGGGTTAAACCAATGAACTGGAACAACCATACACACTTGTTTGTGTTCCCATTGTGGAGTCTTTGTGTATGATGAAAATGTCTGCAAAGGAGGGTGTATTTTCAAGAAAATTGGTTTAAACGCATCTAAATTTGCGTAGACACGTGATTCCACAGGTTGTTCGTGCCAAATTTATCCACAAGTTACTTACATGCTTATACGTTGTTTACTATTTCCCACTATTTCAAGGCAGGAAGATCTTAATCTTAATGTCTATGTCTGATGAGTGCTAAAAGCTCGATACCGGCTGTGTGATGTAAATGTATGTAACTTAGGAGGGTTTTTCAAAGGAATGAGTTCAACCACAGCTACATGAGTATGCTGTGCACGGATGTGCAATCGTACAGTACTTCTGTGCTGTACGGCTAACATCGTGCTAAATTGATTGGCCATCGGTGGTGAACTGCATGCTGAAACAGGCTGGAGTCTCACTACCATTTCTATTTTCATTCACATATCTGTCTAGGCCTGGGCAACCTGACAGTATCTCAGCCCACGTGAAGTCTCCGACTGTACGGCACTTTGCCTGGATCAGGCTTGTGCATTCATTCATTCATTCATTCATTACATGAGTATGCACACATATGATTTAACAAGTTGGTCATGCCAAACTTATTTAACAGTGGTCTATAAGTTCACTACTAGTTTTATAGTAAACACTTTCGCAGAACTTAGAACCGAAGTTTTTTGGTGGAGAATGCTCTGAGCTTAACCGAAACCACAGGATGACTAGATATTTAAAATAAAAATGTAAAATCGTCCAAGAATTAATAGGGACAGTCCGATATAACACGGTTCGTAGTGCATTCACAGAGCTTTGAAAAGCGCACACTTCGACCGATTGCGAACTTATGATTTCTTTGGGCAAGGCATTTCGTGTGACACAAATTCTAACTGAAAAAATACTACGAATATCGAATCGTATATGTGGAATGCTCAATTCCTTTCAATGTTTGCTTCTTCGATTAAGGGCGTTATGCTTTATAAAATGATGGAGGGAATGATTTTCGGTGTGCATAATTTTAAATACCAACATAAGGTCACTTAGTTTATGTCGTTTTAATTTTGATATTCGCTATTCAAAAGTCACCGCCGCCTGTGGTGGCTTGGCCATGTCTACAGAATGGAAAATGGTCTTATTCCGAAAGACCTACTCTATGGTGAGTTGCGATTAGGAAGTCGACCATTGGGCAAACCGCACTTGCGGCACAAAGACGTTCGCAAAAAAGATATGATAACTCTTGGCATTGATCCGGCTAGTTGGGGAGAAATTGCTCTTGACTTCTCACATTAGAGCCATTGTGTAAAGCGTCCGCTGCAAGCTTGGGAGGAGCAGATAGAGTTTTTTTGGTTGCCAAACGTAGATCATGCCGCCGGCGTGCAACTGACGCCCAACAACCGAGTTATTACTATCGTTGCAAGCGCTGCGGTAGAAATTGTTCCTTCCGAATCAGACTTCTTAGTCATTCAAAAAGCTGTAAAATTTGAAAATTCATGCGATTGTGATGTACATCCATTGTCGACATCGATTGAAGGAGGCCAACAATGGGGCTTTTGAGGTGTGGAAATTTCAAAATATCCTTTATAGCAGACCCGACGTACGGCAGGCCTTAGTATACACTGTTTGGCAGGCCGCTTTGAATACAAACCCTACAGCTTCATTTGGTAATTTTCTTTTTCGTATACATTGCTATGCTATCAAACGTACTTGAATTATGAGATATTGGACAGATCGGGAATACACAGCCATGTTTAGTGTTCTGAGTTCTGAGTTTTGTAAACTTTTGTAATGATTAATTTAGAGCACAATATTTCGTATTTGATACCTAGCCTCCAGCAGATCGAGTGAATAATTTCAAAGAAGATTTATGTTTAAATTGCATTGATCCGGCCATGTCAAATGGTCGTATTGAACTCAGGAGTTCGACCTTTGGGCATGCCACACTTTTGATACAAAGACGTTTAAAATAGTGATATGAAAACTGTTGAAAATAATATTTCGTGTTGAGGAGAGCTGGCTTTCGAACGCTCAAGTTAGAGGCACTTTTAACTGCGGAAATAACAGATACTGCTCTAGCGTGCTGAAACTGAGGTAACGCCGACAGCGTAAAAATGCCGCTGATGTGCTTAGTGCCGCCTATCGCAGTGAGCGTCGCGCCAAAGATTGTTCCTTCGGATCGGACTGTTTATTTATTTTAACCCAGAGCTGCTACGAAGAATAAACCTCTTATGGACTTGTGACATACATCCATGATGAACATCTACAGAGGGAGGCTAACAACAACAACAACAGCTTGACCAATTGGAATAGACTTTCAATCAGCAGTATAAACCTACTGATCTTCAGATGGTTAATCGAGGGCTGTCTTACTCTGTTTGAAGGATCGCAATTCAGTTTTCGACAGAAAGGACATTGCATGCAATCAGTTCTGATGCTCAGCCAGTTGCTATGATACGTGTATGATGATTATAAAACTCCGATTAGGTGATTTATGCATACGTCACCCGAGTAGGACGTTATTGCCTGTAGTAAATCGGCCACCTAATTTAAGTCTAACTTCAATACACACACTCATTATAAACTTATTCAAAAGCAGCCAAATTCCATAGCTGCTGAAAAGCGATCTTTGAAGATATTTGCTTGGATCAACACATGCTAGGATTCCTCAAACTATGCCCTAATCTACATCAAATAATTTTGCGGGGCTGGAGAAGACTGGATTAAAATTCATACATACACAAACATCTATATAGGATTCGTTTTCTTACCCAACTTTGCTGTTTGTATTTAAAATAATCTAAAATGACCTTTCAAATGACTTTTCAATTCTGCAGGTGCGGGTAAATATTAAAGGCCAAAGTGTGAACACATTTATAAATCGCCTCCATTTTTCTTTACACGGGAGTTTAAGTATGCATGGAACTAGGTTGCCTAACCTTCGCACAAGATGCTCTGATTTCAGTAGTCCGGAAATTAATTAGGCTAGACAAACATTCACCTACATACCAGACAATCGGCTATCGAAGTATTCTAAGCCTTTCCGGTATCTAGGGCAAGGCGACATAGATTACAGCTGCTTCGGAAACATTCCTTCTATTTACGCAACCAAGGACATGAATCATTCACTTTTTAATTCTCGTTTAACGTATAATGCACACATGCAGACCCAAGATCCACATGCATTATATAAATGGCTCACAGAAAACCTGGAAGGGGCAATATAGTGATTCGGCCGAATGTTGGATTAATTACTGTGAAAAATGTCTAAAAGAATGTAAAACGACAGGCAATTATTTGCAGGCATACACTTTGTTATCAAATCCATCTAGGTTAAAGCATCAAGAACGAATGAGCGTACGACTCTACAATGCTTCCTGAAAAATACAAATTTATAAAGATCGCCGAAATTTTACACTGCTTAGATATTTTGGTCATGTTTGTAATTAGACGGACTAAGTATTTGTCGAATGGAAAGATGTTCTAGCCATGTATTCTTTTCACAGTCCACATCCATGAGATGCCTTTAAGTTTGCTACAAATTAATTGTTTGGTTAATAATGACGAAATGATTTATCCGATTTCAATTTCAATTCAATTCAATTCAATTTTATTTAATGGTCTAAAAAGCACATACCTTTACAAAAACCACAGAATAATATGGGAATTACGAATAACATAGGTAGTATGAACGGGATTTTCTGCTTACTGATCAGTTCAGGAATCACGTAAAAATTCATTGGGCAGAACTTGTTTTCAACCGGCTGGATGGGGTAAAGATGTATAGTTTACTTCGATGCATGGGTTCAAAGCTTTTATGGTGCAGAATATATAGGTTCAATGTTTGGATTGGTCGACATGAAGTTGTCCAAGTTCGATTTGAATATATCCATGTTGGGTGAATTTTCAACGTTATGGGGTAGGGAGTTTCAGGTAAAACATACACGTACAGAATAAAAATACTTTCGACAGTTCAGTCTGGAGTCGGGAATAAGTACTGTATAGTCGTGACTCCTGCTTGTTCGTGGTGGTAGTCGCGTGAATAGTTTATTCAGGGGATGGTTTGGGGTATGTAGTATATTGAACATAAGAATCAAGTCGCATCTAAGACGGCGGAAACAAGTGTAATAAAATTCAAGTGTATTTATTTATTGTTTTTCTGGAATTGAAGGATGAATGGTGCTTCTAAAATAAAAATGGCAATAAATCGAGTGTTGGTGTGACTAATATCAGCAAGATTTAAAACAACATTTTTCATAAAGCATGCACCAAATGAAGTCATTTTTATCGCTTGGCCAACTAATGTGAATCTTTGAAACTGCTAGACGAATGGGTCAATTCCTTTTCTCAATTATTTAACATTTCAGCTTAGGATAATTTATGAAAAAACAAAGTCTGTAGAGTGTAATGTATTGCTAAAACTCCGCACACCTATAAACCACAACCGTTTTTTGCTGTTCGCCTTCATAAAGTGGAGGCAGTAAGGTTCAGAGCGACTTGCAACAGCGAGAAAGTGGTAAAGAAAGTTATAGTTGAAAGATGCTATTGAATAGGAATCGCTGTTGCTGTTTTGCTGTTTTACAAATTGTTCTTCTAATTGACTGTTTATGGAAATGAGTTGTGCGCGAAAGTGCTCTGGGGCATTACTCCTAACCAATTAAAAAACCCGAACCGTTGGTTAGCTGCAACTAGGGCGCTTCTCTTAACCAGTGAAACAATCACGAAACATTAATTAACGTGCACTTGGAACAATGTTCAAAACCATTATCGAATTATTATCGTTAGAAAAATCTAGAAATTTTGATCTGTGTGCTACAAAACTAGTGCTCATTGTCTTGCAACAGATTTCTCCGCAATTCGGATGAAATAAATCATTTTTTCATGATCAATTGCCTTTTTGCCATTTTGCATTGATGGTCAGTGATTTTAGGGATTGACTTGGATTGAGTGTCTACCTTCACCCTACAATGGAGTATGCGGTAGAGGTCTGGGCTCCTTGGATGCGAGAAGATTTTGCTCTCTTCGATAAAATCTATCATAGAGAAACAAAGTTAGTGATGGGTCTTCGCAATGTTCCGTAAACCAAAAGACTGTGACGTCTGGGTCTAGGTGACTTTACCCAAAGAAGGATACGACGCGATATTATTCTGACCTATAGAATTGTGTCTACAGAAGGACATCCACTAAAACATTTAATTGATGTATGTGATGGAAAGGTGACACGCGGACACACCTTATCCCTTTAAATTCCAAGTTCTGTATTGATTGTCAGCGCCATTTTTTCGCCGTACGAGCTATATTTCTTTATAAATTCCATACTCCAACATGTGGGGGACTCTCCTTGCCTGGCGATTTTTAAAGCGAAATTGGACTTGCACTTGCAAACGAACATCATTCGTGAGCCATACATTTGTTATTCTCTGTTGCTTTTATACTATTGTAATTTTGATGTTTTATTCATACCGTAATTCTGTGGTGTTGTAAAGTATTAACTTTTTAACCATAAATCCTTGAATCCTTGAATCCTTGAATCCTTGGTTGAGAATCTTTTCCAAAGAAACCATAGACAAAAGTGAAATGATTCTGATACAAATTTTGATTAGCACAATGGTTTTTGAAAAGATGCTGGCAATATAAAAGATCAACTGTTCAAAATCAGGTAAATTCGAGATACAATAACGTGATTAAACTGTTTTAAATGCACATCAAAAGATCTAGGTTAAAATCGTAAAAAAAGCCTGTAAATTTCTATTAGTAGTGAAATAGGTAATAGTGATTAGTCCAAATAAAGTGTTCCATGGAGATGACGCCCAGAAACCGTAAATTTTCCCTCTAGTGATTTCTGTAGACTTATGTCTAGCTAGCGGGACTAGACATATGACATCTTTCCAAAAAGTTTGCTGTTATTGAACTGCTAAAAACATTTTACAGTATAATTGAAAACAAAGCTTTTAACTTAACGTAAATTAACTTCGTTCCCATACAATCCACTATTATATAGGATAAACCAGATATTTTTCGGTGTTTGAAGATTGTGGTTTTTTCATTCATAAATACCAGTTGATGTCAATTCACCAAACTAGTTTTATGGTGTCTGTTATTTGCATGTCCTAAGTTTTCGTTAACACAAACAGCAATTTGTTAAACATGGAGATGAAACGCATAAAACCGACTGGATGCCAGCAGAATAACTTGTTTAATGTTTCAATCCTTTCTGGGCGAACAATTCAACAAAATGGAAATAGTGTAAGAAAGCCAATTAGAAAAAAGACGTAAATCCCTCAATCACTTTTTTAGTTTTCACACAGTGGAGAACTTATACGAAAGATATAGTATGCGAACTATTGATTGGAATGATTATTAGCTCAACAAACATCAGAATCAATGTTTGAGGAATTCAACTTGAATCAATTAATCTAAGGGTTCAGATATGACAGGAAAACCAAAAATAATACCAGCCAATAAATTTGTTAAAAAACACAGTTAGGAAATCTGATTTATTGATCGAGATCATCACTTGATTATTTCTTAACGAAAAAACACAACCATAGCTGTGCAACGAAGGTCTGAGAGATTGTAAATGTTCCAAGTGTCAGTGCAGTGTTGAGAGAAACATTTTACACTGCAATTTTATAAGCTTCTTGATCACTAGACCAGATATCCTACTGTATTTGAACATCAGGATTCGTTGTACCAACCGTAATTAACAGTAGTTACCAAGTATATCTTTGTACTCAACTTTTCCATTGTTTCCAAAAATCAATGAACCTAACCCTAACGTCGCTACCAGAAGACGGCAAACACCCACAAAACAGTTGTGGGAAGTAAATGCTGTCGACGTGAACACACACTTGTACAGTATTCATTTTGATCGTCTTGAGCGCTTCATTCTGAGTCAATTTGAGATTCTTCATTCGATCATCGTGTTCCGTTGTACGAATCGTATTTTTACATTAGATTGCAGGCATAAATGTTTTTACTACTTTTCCACGGTTACAAGGTTTACTAAGCCTAACCGGTACTAAGCGGGAAACCGTTTGTGAAGTTTGCGTGTTGGTGATGTGAGCAGCATCTTACATTTTGCATGTAGAAGCGTGTTATGCGTTTGACACGGAATCACTCGGTAATTCTGTGTACGCTCATCTTGATTAGCTGTACGTATCCTACTTATTTCAATGTCTGACATTGTATAACACTTTTGTAATACACAATGAACTCAATCTTTCTGTCTCCGCTTGAGAACAGCATCCAACAAGAAACCGGCTGTGCAGAGAAAGTGCTGATGTTGTAAGCAACACCTTTCATTGTAAGTATTTTGTTAAAGAACGTTGCATTTGCTTTTGAATCAGTCACCAATATGCTAATTTGATGTACACTGAATATCTGGTGCACCGTTGTTTGTTAATCTAGTGGATCTCACATGATACATCTAATGTTTTCATAATAATTGGATCTCAGGTATATCGCATTTTGACTAAGTTAACAAGCTTTTATATATGGCGAGTAAATTGCACATCTCCTAATTTTATTCAAATTGGATCCGTTGTTTATCGTGTTCATTGTAGTTCAATGTATCTGCTGTAATATTGAAATATCCAGAAATCAATTAGTGTTCACAATTCTCATTTTATTTGATCTGATATCACACATCTAATCTGATTAGAAGGGTGTCACATCACCAATTACCCTAAAGTAAATCCTTCATGGGTCTATCAACGGATTTGCTGAAAAACGCAAAAATTTGGCGACAGAACGGCGAGTTAGGGAGGATAAATTTTGGGAGCTTGCGTGGGTGAGATCGTTTGATAATTTTTGTGGAGCGTCAGCAATTCATAAGTTGATTACAATATTGTTGATTCCAGCTATTTCTAGGCTATCTCACAGTACCGGACGTTATCCGCATGGTTTCATGATAAAAAATAATAAAAAAACTTGTTTTTTTATTCATAAGTTCGCCGCCGAAACCAGACATCATTTCACTGAGATCTGAAAAAAACACTACTGAACCGGGAGTGGATATATCGGGGATCGACACGTAAAAACTAGTTTGGCGAAAATGTAACATTTTCGCCCATGCTATTTTAGATATAACCAAAGATAATCCATTTCACATAGCGTTTGATATTTTTGCATGATTGCAGCCGTGTGAACTAAATGATGTAATACATTGGACAAAATGTTTCGAGAGTATTTCCCGAATTCCCAATTTGATCGTTTTTAGTTCCGTTGTGTTAACTGAGCAAAAATCTATTTATACATAAACAGGGAGGTTTAGCGATGAGTCTACCGAGTGCTCAAATGTTAGCGAATATATGCATTAAGCATTACTAGGAGTTAGTTGTGATGACATGTCCTCTGCATTGCAGTGCCCATGCTTCATTTTCGCGGATAATGTGAAGCTCATCGGATCGACGGATGAAGATACCTTGTTGCACGACCTTGAACGGGTCATAAACTCGTCATACCAGTGGGACCTCCCGCTGAACCTTAATAAGAGCCAACTCTTGTCAGCACTGGTTGATCAGTTCAGGTGTTGGGCAATACTCTCCCTGTTAGCGCCACACAGCGTGTTAAGTATTTGGGAGTTCTAGTTAGGACTGATTTCGGATGGGAGGACCAATGCGCCACAGCAGGAGACCCGATGTATTCCTGCCCATTTGCAAGGCATTAGTTCGGCCGCAATTAGAATAATGTGTCCAGGCGTGATGCTCTTACTACAAGAAGGACATCGTTCGACTCGAAAGCGTACAGCGTCTCGCAACTCGCATGATTGAGGGTCAGCAAGGGAGACCTTACGCTGCACGCCTGAAGTCCCTAGATCTTTTTTTACTTACGCGCAGTCGTTTGAGAGGTGCCTTAATTGAAACCTTCAAGATATTGAAGGGGCTAAGTGGCGTTATCATGGACGACTTCTTTGCCTTAAGTCCCGAGCTTGGCACCCGGGGCCATTTACTCATACTTGCTAAGGATTGATGTAGACTAGACTCCCGGAAAAACTTTTTCAGCCTCAGGGTGGTAAATTTCTCCAACCTGCTTCCAAAAAGACGTCTCGAGTTTTAATCAGGGTTTGGACCGCATCTGTGGTAAGCTTTTTCCTGAATTTTCACCATAATTGTTATACAAGATTAGGTAGTGCATCATTTTTAGCGTTGTCTGGTGAGTAAGTAAATGCTAGACTTCTGTTTTTTAATACACAACACTTCTTTATCTGAACTCTCACCGTACTGGTGAAGAGAAATGTATTCTTATCTTTCCAGCATCATTCATAACGAGGTGCTTCCTAAATACAACCCGGATAATCGAGCGATCGTCGAGGATATCCAAATCACAATGTAAAAACGCTTTGGCAGTGGTGGTTGCTTCTCTGCAGCTTTCCACAGAAAGAAATTCTGGACGCTCGATTGGCTCGTTAGTCACTTACTGTCCTGTGCAACTGAACTGAACTGAACTGAAAACGAGGCTAACGATATTGTGTACTGATGAGTGTACAATGTGCTATTGAGTCCCATTATGAATTCAGAATTTATCGACACTGCTCCGTTTTGTTTTCTCAGAGAATCTATTAGAGCTGACTTATAAGATTATTAGCCAATCTAACTCCACGGTAACGGTTTCTGTCAACCCAAGTGGGAATAAAAATAAAAGTTGAGCAGCTGGGTAAATTTCGTAACACAAATACATAAATGTTTTTTTTTCTTTAAGGGTTCGAGCGTGTTTAGCAATACTCGATGATACGATTTCAGAAAATGGAAAGTGATAGTAGTATGTTTCAAGTTGCTTAGCATTGAGACACTATACTCCGAACACGAAAAATCTCAGACATTAAATGTTTCGCGCATATCCCAAATTAAAAATCTTCTGACGCGGTCAATTCAATATGAACCGGGGAGGTTGATTAAAGTAATGTAATATTATCCACTAGGACGGACACCATAAAATGAAATTATAATGCAGCTTATCTAAAAATGTAGACTGTTCACCAGATGCTGATGTAACATTATGAGTCACATTTTCATATTCAAGGCATCCTAAAATTTGTCATTCAACTTTAGAGTTTGCGTTTATGTAAGATGCCGTAACTAGTTTTAGTCTAATCAGGCTCTCGATGATATGAATGCTTAGGCATTACTTTGTGTCAACGCGTTTGAATCGAGTTTTTGTACGCCAGAATTGGAGTGCTTCTGTTTCTTGTACAAATTTAAAATATGCTTGTTATGAATTTTGCGATATGCTGCGATATACTTTCGCAAATTATCAGCAATTCCGTAAGTCTGGTATCTGTGTTTCCCAAATTGCCAGATTGCACAATGCCAACATGCATTCCAAAATTTATCCGGTTGAATTCCGTTTTCAGGTAATTCTGAACTGATTTCCTGCTAAAGTGGAAGAAATTTACATCTCAGACGAATTGCATTGTTTTCCTTTAATCTTATAACAATTGACCTTGATAACACTTTCCGTTGATTCGTGTTCCGTGATTGCTACCCAGTACCTTCGTGCACCCTTTTGGCTACCGCGATTAACCTTCCATCTCCTGTGCCTTTTCTCCAACATTCATGGGGACATTATTGTAGTGGTTAGGTCTACTACAAATTGGTGAGCCCTCCGTACACTCATCCTTCGTGTATCTTTCCGGTAAGTCAAGCGTTTTTCCTATTATTATTATTTTTTTCGGCACTTATTTTTTGGGTACGTATTTCTGTGTGTTTCGTTTTTTATTTCGCACCTGCTATTTCAATCAGTTTTTTGTCACTTGGACGGTTCATCATGAGTGAATCTAAGCGCATATTATTGGTCTCTACGGCCATCACAGTTCCCAGTTTCATTCCACAGGACCACGAGTATTGGTTCTACTTTTTTGAAACGGAGCTTACTGCCAAAATATCGTAGATGATGCAGCGATGTTCTCTTATTTGACACGAAAACTGCCTACAGACATATTATTGCAGGTTCGCGACGCAGTCCTTACTGCCCCCGAAGGCAACCGCTACCATAGCCTCAAACAAGCCGTGATTTCCCGCACGGTCCCGTCCGAACGCGTTAGGCTGCAACAGCTTTTTGGCAATCTGGAGGTTGTCGAAAGAAAGCCATCTACCATATTTATGGAGATGCGACTACTTCTGGGGTCAGCTCGTATGGACGAGTCATTAATTCGGGAACTTTGGGTCCAGCGCCTACCGAAGTACGTGCAGGCTCTCCTAGTTTCAGCAAAAAGTACTCCGGTATCTGAGCTGGCAGAGATGGCGGATGGCATCGCCGAGTGCATACATTCTCATCCGGATGCCCATATCACTGCCGTAGCAGCAGGACAAACACACACACGAAGTAGAACCAATGATAACAAAGCTACAGACCTTATGGCTGAGGTTGCAGAATTGCGCAAGGAGGTTCGAAACCTCACACTCAGCCGCAGGCCACAGTCACGCACCCCAACCCACCGGCGCTCGAAAAGCCGTAATAAATCACCAATATGCTGGGTTCACCGGAAGTATGGCGAGAAAGCGCGAAGTTGCATAGAGCCTTGTGCATATCATACCTCGCGAGCGGGAAACTTTCGGGCCGACAAGTAACGACGACTACCGCCGTCGGCCCTAAACGTTCGAGTCGTCTATTCTATATGCCTGATAAGCCTACCGGCATACATTTTCTGGTAGACACCGGTGCAGAGGTAAGTGTGCTCCCGGTAGATGCGCACACAACGTCTAGCCCATTAAGCCAGCACTTAAGGGCAGCAAACGGATCTATAATAACAACCTACGGTCAACGCTCTTTGACTCTCGATTTAGGTTTGCGTCGTGAATTCCGCTGGATTTTAACGATCGCCGCGGTCCCTTTCGCCATACTAGGCGTTGACTTCTTGCACGCATTCGATCTCCTTTTAGATTCTCGACGCTCGCAACTGATAGATGGAACTACCCGTCCTAAGGTTCTTGGTACCCCGAGCAGAGACGCAAGGATATCTCCGGTATTTAGCTACGGCGACATCGAACCCTCATATGCCCCGCTGCTTGCGAACTATCCTAACTTATTCCGCGAATCACCGACTGTACTACCTGCAGTCTCCACCCTAGTGGAACACCATGTTACCACCCGTGGGCCCCCGGTTTACGGAAGACCGAGGCGATTACCGCCTGAAAAGTTGCAGATAGCGCGCAAAGAGTTCCAGCACATGCTGGCATTGGGCATCTTACGACCTTCCAGTAGCCCTTGGTCATCTCCTCTGCACATGGCACCCAAGAAAAACACGGTCGCGGAAGCACTCTCTCGAATAAATGTAGTAGAGTTGCCGTCCTCCATCGACCTCGATAAATCGCCGCAGCGCAATCTGCTGACACCGAAACAGCACAGCTCAGGGACTCCACCTCCCTTGACATTAGACTTTTACCCTCGGGCGATATCCTGTGCGACGTTTCACAAACCACACCCCGACCACTGATTCCATCTGCATTCAGGCGGCGCGTTTTTGAGGGATTACACAATCTCTCCCACCCTGGCATTCGTGCCAGTGTTAAAATGATAACGGCTCGATTTATTTGGCCAAAAGCTAGTAAGGATATTCGAAGTTGGGCAAAAGCGTGTCATGAATGCCAGCTCACGAAAATCCATCGACACACCAAGAGTCCATTAGGAACTTTTGTCGAACCGGATGAGCGCTTCTCACACATACACGTAGACTTAGTCGGCCCATTGCCCCCTTCACGTGGCCACATATATATCCTCACGATAATCGACCGTTTCACCAGGTGGCCTGAGGCCATCCCACTTCACAACTGCTCTTCCGAGACAGTTGCACATGCCTTTTTCGAGCGTTGGGTGGCACAGTTCGGTTGTCCGGGTATTGTCACTACGGACCGAGGTTCCCATTTCGATGGTGCCTTCAGTAAATTGCTAGCTACTCTGGGTTGCCAGCATCACCGAACTACAGCTTACCACCCCGCGGCGAATGGGATGGTCGAAAGGTTGCACAGGCAACTCAAGGCGGCATTGATGGCGCATGGAGGTATTGACTGGACCGAAGTCCTACCGATCGTCCTCCTAGGTTTGAGGTCAACCTTTAAAACCCCTTTGCAAGCTACCGTAGCCGAATTGACATACGGTCGCGCCATCGCTCTACCTGGCGAGTATGTCGCCCCACACAAACAATCACCCTTCGCCTACGGCGATTACGTGGCGCGCTTGCGCCATTACATGGGTCGTTTTCGCCCATCACCCCCGCGGCTTCAGGCCAAATCATCACATGTCCCAAAGGAGTTGGCTGATTGTCCACATGTTTTTCTCCGGAATGACATGGTGAAGCATCCTCTTCACCCTCCTTATACTGGACCGTTCAGAGTAATTCGGCGATCTCCCAAGACGGTCTTCATTGACCGTGTCGGCAAGCATGACACTGTCTCAATCGACAGAGTCAAGCCGGCTTTCATGGACGAGGAAGTTATCCCACATGACCCAACACCAACAACGGCACCACTGGTCATTACCCCTTCTGTACCCACAGCTAACCCAGAGCCGGCCACTACAGGAACCAAACGTGCCAAACGGCAACCCGTTCGATTCGCTGATTTTGTCGTAAATAGTTAAAACTTTCATATCTTTTGGCATAAAGCGTGCATTATTTCGTACCTCATTCTAATCACTCGGTTGTGGCCCTAAACCCATGCACCAGGGAGTCTTCTTTTTCTTTCTTCCCTCAGGTACGCACCCACCCACCGCTGATGCCACCGAATCGCGCACCCTTCATGGTCCACCTACGCTTGCCCCAACTCACCACCAACACGAGCACAATTGTTCCAACACGCCTGTCATGTCACACAAGGTCCTTACCAGCCGACTACACGCCACTCAGCTTTCTCCAGGCGAGGCCGTTCGCCATCGACCCTGGGGTGCAGGAACTTCTCAGCACTTACTATGTTTTCGAAGCTTCTGGTTCTTCGTTGTCAAGCCAACGGATGTGCCTACATCTGCTCCTACTGGGTTCATACTAAGACCATGCCAGACGGGCGATTCCCGCTAGCAGCTCGATCACCCCATGTGATTCAGCTCCGGCAGCACGTTCACTCCATGTGAGACGTGACTTGGCTTAGTATTTATCGGTATTCGTGTATCCTACCCTAGTCACCACCGACAATCGACCCACGCAGATCAAGTGCCTTGGCTGACTTCGAAGTTACTGGTTGCTGAGAGACTATGTTCCAGGCTGGAACGACCTGACACCCCTTGGCCAGTTCAATTGTCAATTCCTGATCAGAAGTCTCCTCTGACCAGACTTCTTGGAACGGGGCTGTGTAACAACATTGTTTTACTGTACATAACAATTGACCTTGATAACACTTTCCGTTGATTCGTGTTCCGTGATTGCTACCCAGTAAATTCGTGCACCCTTTTGGCGACCGCGATAAACCTTTCATCTCCTGTGCCTTTTCTCCAACATTCATGGGGACATTATTGTAGTGGTTAGTTCTACTACAAGCTTACAATCAATAAAACACCTATTATTAGCTAATCAGGTTTCCTGTCAACTACACGTTCCCTAATATTCCCGTCAGTTGAATAGCAATTTTGTCGTATTTGTTCGAATAATCCAATTATAGAACAGGCGACAAACATAAGCTCATGTAATCATTTCGCTTCGGGCAAATGCTTCCATGAAAAAATGTAAATATTCTGCTGGTTCTAAAAAATGTTTGTGTATGAAATTTTGAAATAGTTGAATACGCATCTCTATGAAATTTCCATAAGAATTTCAAGGCTTCGTAGATCTTGTAAAGCATAATGCCGTATTAACTTCTATATTGAAAGCAAATAGTCATACGCAAATAAAACTTAATTATACGAAATTTTGAAATCGAATAACGAAACAAACATACTGTTACCGAAAGGCATTGGTTAAAATTAAGCATGTCATTCAACAGCCAGATTTTGTTTTCTGTATAACAAATTCCTAATTATAATTTAATGACAATCATTGTGTACCAACATTATACTCCGGGACACATCTAAACTAATCTTCCTGTCTTTAAGTGTTGAAGGTGAAAAATTTGAAGTAGTTATTCCAAACCAATTAGTTATATATATAATATACATTCATGACTGCACATTCACTACAAACTAGCGAAAAATGTTAAATTTCTAAATGGGAATTTCAGCGAAATATTTCCATGGTGATTTTCCTGGTATTTCAATATCATGTGAAATAAGCGTCTCTTCTCTCATTTTACGTGAGATGTTTGAATCACATGGTTTTTTGCAAACTTTTAAATTAAAAAACGTGAAACACCGACCACTTTTATTATCATCAGGCTCACTTGCGTGAAATATTTTTCATATGAATATGGTACTTACGAGTAGTCATAAAATATTTTAAATCGTATACGTTGACGCTGATCCTTAAAACTTACTCATGGGCATGAACCGAATACAAATCCTTTTCCGGGAGAGGATATTGTCGTTCCATGCAGTTTCCTGTGTACTTCTTTTCTGGACATTCATTTTTTAGCATTCCTCCATCGGTTACGCACAAGTACAACTGTTTAGTCATTCAAATAGTTGTAGCACATGAAAATTCATGCGATTGTGATGTACATCTATGGTCGACATCGACCGACAAAGGCCAACAACAAAAATTTAAGTGTCTTTATATGGGCAACGTTGCAATTGCTGATTCACTGCGCATCTAAAAAGTAAAACCCACAGCAAGTCATTCCATGAAATTTGCTCAAAATCAACTCTTCATCCGTTTCGGCGTAAGAATCATGTCAAACTCCTCTTCTAGAAGCGATTTTTCTCATTAGGTTTTAATCTGTATTCATTGAGAAATGGCAATATTGAGTTTGCTGAAGTATATTTCTATTTTACACACAGATTTATGTTTGACTTGGTCGATAATGTTTACTTCGTCCGTATGGATATTTAGGCGGAATTGAACTTGAATATGCAAACGAAGATCATTCGTGAGCTGTTCATTCAACATACATTTAAGGATATTGAGAAATTCAAAATATTTTGACCGCAGCACAACACGGTTTTCGAAGAAATCGTTACTGTTTATCTAACCTTCTTACTACTTTCGAGAATTAGACGAAGGCACTAGACGGAGGTGATGCTGTACATGCTTACCACATCGATACGTTGAAAGCTTCCGACAAAGTCAACCATGATATTTTAATCAAAAAGATCGAAGCTTATGGAATTACTAGATTGTTACTTAATTGGTTAATGGGACTATCTTGATGATAAACACGACCAACCTCGCGTTGGCAACACCCTATCTTGAACAATAGACGTCAAATTGGAGTTCCACATGGTTGGGTGATTGGAGCTCTTCTGTTCTTGGTGCATAGGGATGAAGTGGGGAAGAATATTGTGTAAATTAATACTGTTTGCGGATAATAATAAAATATCGACGCGTGTTGGGACTATTAACAACTGTATGGTATTACATCAAGGTCTGTACACTTTATTTCGTTGCGCTAGACAAACAAATTGTATAATAATCATGCGAAACGTAAAATGCGGCAGCTTGGCAAAACTCTGCACCACACGCTTCAGCTTGGCACGCAAGATCTCGTCTGAAATTCAGTTGAAAAGAATCTAATTGTCTGGGTGTCATGCTACCAAAAATCCCAAACATCGTTGTTGAAATGTACATGATAAATCTTGCCGCATCTTGGGTCTGCTAAAAAGGATATTAACGAGTTTCACACCAGAAACCTAACCCTCGTTAATTAACACATGTACGTCCTGTTTTGGAATATTCAATCTAATCCTGGGCACGATGGCTGAGAAAGGGTATTGAACTAGTTGACAGAATTTATCACTGTGCGACTAAGTTGGTATCTCGATACAAAAATTGGAATTTCTAGAAGCGAGTGTCAAAACTTGACTTACGTGATTTTACTTAACGGCGAATAGGGATTCACCTTATCCTGGCATTTAAAATATTGCACACCGACAATCATCCCCTTAAACATTCACTTAGGCCCAAGGACTTTACTCGAACACGCGATTATTTGAAGTCTTTAAGAATTCCACACTCTTGACTGGATATTCATCGGACTTTTTTCTCGGTCGGAATTTATTTCAAGTGGAATATCTTGCCTGAGGAAATCATACCCTTGGAATCAGTCGAAGTTTTTGCTTCAATGTTTGATGAATACACGTCAAACCATGCGGTGTGAATGTCTCTATTGACAATTAAAAGTTTGCATATTTTTTGTTTTACATACCCCGCCAACCTGTGGTATTCGTCGAGCTTATTGCTTTGTCTACCATGAAAATTTCTAAGTTTTGAGTGCCCTTCCGCATACTCTTGTTCTAACAATCTCATTCGCACCGTAAAACAGTGGAGTTGTTAAGTTTTCAAATTTCAAAAAACAAAACCTTTAATTTTTAAAATGAATGCATCCAATAAATTTACATCAAATTTAAATCTGACGCTTTGTTTCAATGCTCATATTAATAAGAATATATGGAAGGAAGGAATAGCAAAACGTCCGCCGAAAATATTCGAAATTTTAGTCAAAAAATGCTGTTGAAAAACCAAATAGGCAAAACATTTGCATATCACACAATAATATACGTGAAAAATTATACATTTGATAGCAAGGAGATGAAATTAACCGTAACTTGTCATTTACAAGGATGTTTTAGCAAAGAAAACTCGAGCAAAACAGAGGAGCTTAGATGAAAAAACGTTCATGGTTCTATTATTATATTTATTGATCGGTTTTCTAAAAATGATTACCTTCAAGGATTGTTTGGTGAGAGTTTGGGAAATAAACATTCAGAAATTGTTACTCAGTCAATAGCAGGTGGAAAATTGCTAATTTCAAACTAATTATAGAATTTCTTCTTTAGAGAGTTTTAAATAATTGTAATACAACTACAGTTCCTGTAGAGTCTGTTGATGGAAGTTTGCAATTTTATAGCTACCTTTTAGCAATTTTCAGTCGATTTCTAATATATGACTAATTTATATATCAAAGTACTTGGTATGTATAAAAGCAAAGCCGGATCCATCTAAACAGCCACACATTCATAGCCCATACGTTGGTTTAGATGCTGTCAGGTTGTCAGTACCTAAACGGATGTGAGACAGAAAATACAAGTGTGAAGGGTAGTGAGACTTCAACGTGTTTCAGCATTGCGCTCACTACTGGTGGCCAATCAAATTAACACGATGTTAACCGCACAGCTCGGAAGTACTTTACGCTGCGCCCTGGTGCAAATAAAAGTACGTTGACAGGAAATTGTATGCTGAGACTCAAATATACAGATTTGAAATTGACAAAAGATGTATCGAGTGATGAAGCCAACCTTTTTGAGGACAATAGGTTGATCGGACATAAGAGCTTTACTTTAATTATAATTCAATAAGTTTATGATATGCTGAATTCTTATTCAATGTAGGTTCAATTTATTCGAACTATGTTTCAAATATTATACTTATTTATCTAAGGTTTATCCCTCAAAAAAGTAATCTACTGTTTTTGATATTTGAACTGATCGTTAGATTGTTTTCATTTTGTTCTATATTGTTGACATCTTAGGTAAATCAACGCCATAATATTACAACTTGCAGTTAAAGAGATAGTCATCAAAAAACCGAGCAATAATCAGTTAAAGCCTAATTTTATCTCAGAAAATAAATAGCTGATAGCGACAGCAGAAAATATATCGTGATTTTCTACAATAGGCAACTAAATATTAACAGAAGTTAAAGTTACCCCACATGATAGAATATTCTTCCATGTGATAACCGAACTCATGTATGTTCCACTATGAAACCTGGCTTGTGAAACAACTTTTGTCTCAGCTTACTTGCATATGTTCTCCGAGCTTGTTGAGCTTACATCGGACGTTTCGTTGCCAGACTAGGCAACATCTTCAGCGATTGTTGTCAATTTGCTAACAATCGCTAAAGATGTTGCCTAGTCTGGCAACGAAACGTCCGATGCAAACTCAACAAGCTCGGAGAACATATGCAAGTAAGCTACAACAACGACCCGAGCTACAATTATTCCAAACAATACTAACAACTTTTGTCTCACCTGCCCATGGAACGAATGGGACATCAAGTTGATCGAAAAGATGAGCAGATAATTCGCATTGGACGTTAAAATCATCTCAGTTGTTCTACGATAGCGAGCATTTCTTAGCTTGTATTTTGTTAAATGTGTGGTCACAAATAACGTTCACTTAATATGATTTTTCGCAGTAGTATTTGATATTATTTCAAGAAATCTAGTATTGATTATTAGCAGATCAACGATTTTGGCAAAATCGATTATAATTTGCCTCATCATTGTCATCAATAATAAAAAAATAGCATCACAGCGTAGCATTATGCATTTAGCAAAGCGTGACACTTAACAATGAGAGGAATTCTGAAAAATCGTTTAACGCTGCCCTTATAAAAACCTTCAACATATCTAGGGATTAAGCTGTTTATAATTTGAAGACATTTTTGCGGTTCTATTCAAAATATGTTCAGCAAGTGCGTTCAAACATGAGCTGAACAAATATTGGCGAGTGATCTTCCAGAAGACTTAGGAATAGAAATCGTTCCTTTCCAGTTTTGAATAAAAACACCGCGAAAATCTCTTTGAAAAATATAAACGCTTAATGTATACGTTTTTTGTTTATATTAAAATCAGTGAATGGTGACATCGTTTATTCAATCGTCTCGACATCCTACAAGCTTTGGATTTCTCGCCTTGCGCTGTTGAAATGTTTCATATCTTCTATTCATGTTTACAAGCGCCTGTGCCTCCAGACATACAATCCTGGTAGAGGCAGGCTATTTTAATCACACCACAAAAAATGTGCCACTCGTTTAAACTTAGTCGACTATATACATGTAATACTGATACTAATACGTATATTAGTATCAGCTGGTTATTTTTGTATCTTTCATCATTGTGCTAAAATATTTTGAAGCAACTCATGTTGATTTTTCTGGAATTTACATTTTTCTGTTGTTCATAATGAATAAATAGTAATTTTATCCTAATTTATAAAGAGTTTTGGGCAACAAAATTTAATTAAAAATTGGATTAGGAAAATATTCAAATGAACGAAAGTAACCTGCAAAAATTCCGGTCTGTCAACATCTTTTTCACACAAACCTCATTTGTCTGGAATTTCCATTATGGTTAAATAAAACAATCCCAATTGTTTATGATTGTATCATATATTTACTTGCATAAACACTGTAAATTATCAAAGAAATGGTCATCACGATTAGCACAGTAACGCCACATAGAAGCAGATTGAGTAAAAAACTACCGAATGACATTCTCTTCATAATTATGCAATCACTTTTTACTCAAGGTCAAAACGACAGGTGTAGGCGATAATTAGTTTCAGCATTTAAATTTTTCATAATGATTGACCTTGGTGTGCGAATATGATCAGTTCAGTGTGATAATTATTTGAATAACAATCAACAATAATCGATAATTCTGTTATTTAAATTCTTGTTGTTTAAGTTACATTAATTAATATGTGAACGTGGTTTATTCTCACTTCAATCCTTGGGTTGGTTATTTCGCTCAATTCAATACAATTCAATTCATTACATTCAACTTTCACGAAACAGTGAGGGGATAACAAGCCAATCGAGCGTACACAATTTTGTTCGGTAGAAGGCTACAGCAAAGCAACCAATACTGCTTAAACGTGTTTTTCTTCTTTGCTTTTGAAATCTTCGACGATCACGACGCCGATATTATGCGGATTGTATTTAGGGAGTACCGCGATGCTGGAAAATGCAAAAGGAGTTTTTCTTCACCAGCACGGTAAGAATTAAGCTGTAGAAGAAACGTGTATAAATACAGAGAATTCTTGGATTTACATTCCTTACGGGGTAATACTTAAAATGGTGATCTACATAAACTAACATAGCACAAAATTTGCGATTCAAACCCTGGTTAATACTCGCGACGGAAATGCAGGATATAAGTTCTTCTGAAAGACTGTTCCAGATCTGTACCGCCTTAAGGCTGAAAAACTGTTTCCCGAAGTCTAACCAAAATCGCTCATTAACAAGCTTTAGTGAATGTCCGTGTGTACGCAGCTCGGGATTCAATGTGAAGAAGTCGTTTATTAGAACCATAGTTAACCCCTTGAAAATCATGAGGGTTTCAACTAAATCACCTATCAAACGACTGCCTCTAAAGGAGTAATGATCTAAAGATTTCCGGCTTGCAGTGTAATGGTTTCTCTCGCTGACCCTCAATCAGACCAGTTGCGTTCAAATATACCGATTTCCTTTTGTGGTGATGACACTACGCCTGAACCCAATATTATATATGCGGCCGAACTAATGTCTTGTAAAGTAGCTGGAAACCACCAGGTCTTCTGCTCGATAGCACTGAGCTCAGCAGAAAATCTACCTTGCATGCACGCTAAGCTGCAGCGCGTAGCAGAAATCTCAAATCCTTGTACACAGTACGGTGTTAACACAAGGAAATTTCCGACAACTTCATCCATACCTTATCAACCCGGTGCTCATAAAAGTTGGATATTATTAATGTTCAGTGTTATGCACCAAGTTTATGACCCGCTTACGGTCGTGCATCAAGGAAACTTCATCTTATGATCCCATGAACTTCACATCATGCACAAAAATTCAAATCAATTTTAATTCAATTTTTTAAAAGCGCGCGGCCTTCAAAATCGGCCATGCAAATTATTAATTTCTCCACACAAACGTATTTTCCACATTTTTCATCATCAATTTGGATTCCGTTTTTCTGTTTTTGTGTCATGTGTTTAGATCAACCTAGAATCATTTATGATGCGCACACTTCGAAAAATTCTACGATACCGCTTTGCTGCCTAGCCAGATCCTATTAAAATTTTTTTGCTGTGTCACTCGTGAGACATTTGATTGTTTATTAAAACAAGTGTCGCAAATAGACGCCGAATCGCCCAGAGCATCCTAGTAGCGCTGCCTATTCTCCGACAAGTGTCAGCCTTCGACTTTAAGGAATCCATAACCAGAATCCCTAACTCGAACTCAGAACTCAGAAAACTGCATGGTAGAAAAAGCATTAAGCTTAACAATAACCATTGGATGACAAGGTATATGGAACATATAAAAATATATAAAAATATAAAATATCTCAAAATCAATAGGGACATTCGCATACCGCATGGTTCGTCATAAACTCATCGAGTTTGGAAGCGAAAACCTCAACAGATTCTGATCGTGTGATTTCTTCAGGCAAATAGTTCCAAGTGAAACAAATTCTTACGGAGAAAAAATTACGACGTATATCCAATCGAGAATGCGGAATGCTTAAAGCCTTTGAATGTGTTCGTGTTCTAGTAAGGTCATTGGGCTTTAGCAAGTGTTTAAGGGGATGGTTTACAGAATGCAGGATTTTGAATGTCAACATAAGGTCACTACGTATCGCCGTTGGGTAAAATCTTGTAGGTTCAGTTTTAACATTCGCTCTGTGAAAGGCAAATTTCTGTACCGGGAGACCAACTTTGTATCACGATGATAAATCCTGTCGAGTAGTTCGATATCCTTCCTCAGCCATGGTGCCCAGGCTTGGATGGAATATTCCATAACAGGACGTATATACGTGTTAATTACCCGGGGTAGGGTTTCGGGCGTAAATATCCGGAATATTCTTTTGAGAAGACTCAAGATACGGCAAGCTTTATTGTACACCATCCGGCAATGCTGTCCAGGCTTCAGGTTAAACGAAACCCAGATACCCAGATCTTTTTCTGCTGTTGTCCAGACGAGATCTTGCGTGCCAAGCTGATACGTGTGTTGCAGAGATTTCCCAAGCTGCAGCATTTTACATTTCGCAGGGTTAAATGGTAACTCATTTAACTGGGACCAACGAAATAAGATGCTTAGATCCCGTTGTAATGCCATACAGTCATTAACAGACCTGACACGTTTCCCAATTTTAATATCATCGGCAAATAGTATCAAGTTGCATCTACTATATCTATCTCTACTATATCGTTCATATACACCAAGAATAGAAGAG
>JACCGJ010002324.1:0-18871 GCA_013407085.1 Atriophallophorus winterbourni
TGAAGATGTCGTGAACTCTAACTCTGTAATGTGTTTTAAGAATAGACTTGATGCCGTATGGAGCTCATTATTTCCTGCATTTTGCCCCTAATTGAGTAATGATATTGTATTTACCTGGTCTTTGAAATGCACTAATGTCTCCTCACCTTTAGTGAGGGGAGTTTTTGCTCTACATTCCAGGTAACCATCCTACCAGAAGAAATCTGTGAACCTATTTTGTTTGAAGTGGTGGGCGCTCTTTTTGGCATACCACCGGAAGAAATCTGGACGCTCGATTGGCGACCTAGCCACTTATCGTCCTGTGCAACCTGAACCTGCTTGAATTGGTTTTCAGATCTTGCTGAAATAACCTCTTCCGGAAGCGCATTCCACAAGTTAACAATTCTTGTTGAGAGCCTGAATCCCTGTGTTACGCGTAGTGCCCTCTTTTGAAGCTTTAGAGCATGGCCACGGGTTTTGAGTCCGTCACGAGAGGGAAAAACTCACGCAGGTCGTAGCGCACACGCCGAATACTGAGGCGTTGAACTCTCTCCACATAAGGAATTGATTTCAATCCTTGTACTCGTTTCGTCGCCCGCCTTTGCAATGTTTCCAAGTGATCACGTTCTCCCTTAGTTTGTAGATAGGTGGCTCATAAGCCATATTCCAAAACTGGTCTCACGTATGTGGAATAAAGAATGCGAAACATTTGTGGAGTAATCGCCGAAAACGACCGACTAATAGCCCACCATGCGCGGTTTGCAGCAGCAGCTTTTCTGTTCGTATCCTCCTTGGATTTAAGCGACCGAGTCACAATTGTACTCAGTATCAACCCATTTCAGTTAATGATCCCCGATGAAGTACGCACCTTCAGGCGCGCTTGGTTCCAAAAGCATTACAGCACATTTCTTTCGGTTTACAGGTAGCTGCCATTTTACCGTCCAATCAAGCAATTTGTTCCATTCGTTCTCGAAAATGTTATTATCAGCAGAAGAGCTTACTCTCGGGAGATTAATAAATGGTTTGGACGCCACCTGGTGTAAGATGTTTCCTGAATACTCCCCTTAATTGCTATACAAAATTAGGTAGTTCACCATTTTCAGCGTTATCTGTTAAATAAAGTAAATGCTAGTGTTTTTTTATTTTTTTAATGCACTATTATTCTTTAGCCGACCTCTCACCATACTGGTGAAGAGAAATTGCTTTTTTCGCAGCATTATTCATAACGATGTGCTTCCTAAATACAACCCGGATCTTCGAGGATGTCAATCACAAAAATAATAGCAAAAATATTGTTGAATTCTTTTTGAATCACACACAAAAAAGCGTTTCTTTTTTAATCCTTTTCCTTTTTGTCGAATTTAACTGCTGACCATCATATTTTCATTCGATTGGACATGTAAAGTGCATTAACTCTCACCTTTCGGTGATGAGATCTCTCCCATCTTACATTCACAGGTTCACACGCCTGTGCTCTCTACTACTAAATCCTGGTAGTGGCGGGTGTTTTCAAGCACACCTCCGAAAAGATCTGGACACTCGTTTCGACTTGGTTGACTAGCGCCCTGCGATAGTGATACTGAATGACGGACGCAATGCTCATTCCCCTGTGATTAGAGCTTGAATTAGGCAAACCTTTTGTAAATAAGTATGATTATAGATTTATCCCAACACTGTAGAATAGTTTCCGTGTCCCGTACCTGACGCATATGCAAATTGCACGGATGTGCAATCGTGCAGTACTTTGTGCTGTGCGGCTAACCGTGCTAAATTGATTGGCCAGAGGCTATGAGCTGCGTGCTGAAACAGGCTGGAGTCTATTTTCTTTCTCATATCTGTCTAGGTCTGGGACAACCTGACAGTATCTTAGCCCACGTGCAGTCTCTGACTGTGCGGTACTTTGCCTGAATCAGGCTTGTGCTTTCATACCTACATACATACTGGAGTCTCAATACCATTTTCTGTTCTTTTTTCTTCCTCATATCTGTCTTGGCCTGAACAACCTGACAGTATCTTCGCCCACGTGCAGTCTCTGGCTGTACGGCACTTTGCCTGAATCAGGCTTGTGCTCTCATACATACATACATACTGGAGTCTCACTACCATTTTCTGTTCTTTTTTCTTCCTCATATCTGTCTAGTCCTTGGCAACCTGACAGTATCTTCGCCCACGTGCAGTGTCTGACTGTGCGGCACTTTGCCTGGATCAGGCTTGTGCTCTCATACCATACCATACCTGACAAAAAAATGTCAGGTACTTGGCTCAATCCATCCCGACCAGCGGCCTTGTACGTTTTCATCCACTCAATACCGAGCTTGATTTCTGTTTTGCTCAGAGGCATCAAATCAACTCGTAGTGAGCTCCAGTGATCAGGATATTAGCAAAAAGACAAAGGCCTTGAATGATGGCTTTATCGAACTTGAAACAAAAGTACAGGCAGAAAAAACAGAGAGAATTTAGTGGGATACAATAGCGTGTATAAACAAACATGCTATACAACTGACCAGGGTTCACTGTACGAAATAGAATGCAATAGACCATCTGCTGATGGTCAGCTGAATTGCTCATGAAAATTCTCCGCGCTCTATGTTATTGATTAAGGTGCCATCGCTCTCTGTGATTGTGTCGCTGACTCTAATAATTTAACAATCTGTAGATCGAATTAGGTGAAACAGCTCTGGGACGTTGCCCGAATTGCTGGCTAGCTCCATTTCCTCAACTTGTGGCAGCCACCACGCTTCCCTATTTGATCGAATGTCACGCTTGAGATTATTTCTGACGCTTCTTCTTTCAGTATTGTATTGTGAGCCAGAAGAAATCAAATCGAATGGTAGCCTGGGAGATCCAGTGCAGCCCTCTATTGTTTCAACCTAGCTTTGGTTGATAGCTTCGTTTATCTCGGCAGATGTATCTCTACTGGCGTTTTTATCGAGAACAGGATTTCACAACGTCTACGCAGCGTGGGTGCAGCTAATTTTACAGTCATGCGTGCTACATTCCTTTATGGTTATGTAATCTAGTCAATCCAAGATGTCCACATGTTTCCTGCATAAAATTGCTAGAATCTGTTGGAAGCATCATTTTGCTAATCCAAATGATTGCCTGATGTTATGGTCAGGCCATGGAGTAGGAGAAATTTAATCTCCAGCTTGTTTGAAATAGTTAAGGCACCATTTAAGATTGCCTTATCGCTTGACATACCATGCCCCATTCGAAAACCATGGCGAAGGCTGGCAGCATCAACAGTGGGGTCAATCAATGACGTGATACGCTAAGAGAAAAAGGCTCGCCGTGGGGTTAGCCTCAGTGGGAGATGTTCGTTTGCCTGAGTGCGTTTCAACTGAATCACTTAATAGCCGTTTGCAAACCTTACGCGATATGTCTGTAAACCAAAGTCAGTGACGCCAATGTATCTTGTTATGGGTGTCGTTTTTTATTTTAGATAATTTTTTCGTTTTTCATTATAGAAACTATACAAAGTCGCAAAACAAGCTGCTTTTTGCATATTTCGCTCGCCCGCTTTCTTTTCACGTGTTCGCTTCTCTGTTTTCTCTGCTTTATCTTTCTTGAAACTGTATAACAACAGAACTGTGCTTGATGATGATGGTATGAGCGTGTGGTACAGTTTGCTTGACAGATTGTTCACTGTACATTTCACTTCTGATACACTACTTCTCCACTTCAGCCCCAGTCTTCAAATGAAGTGTTTGCACCTACGACCGTTTCTGGCGTTCACCAATTCTCGATGCTTTCTCTCCACCGGTAACTTTCACATGATTTGTACCAATTGTTATAGCTCCCAACTTCACGCATGTTCTAGTCTCAAAGAAAGGTAGCGAGAATAACGTGGGCTTTATTCAAATGAACCGCGTCAAATCGTTGAATGCCTTGTCCACCGAGCTGATGCATGATGTGGCCAATGCATTGGACTTTTTAGAGGAAGATAATGCCGTGAAATCAATCGTTCTCACAGGAGGAGACAAAGTTTTTGCCGGTAGGTGTTTAGTACATCGTTCGTTCTACCGGGTTTATGCGAACGTTCAACATTTGATATAACCTCAAACTGATTACTTTACTTTTACTTTTGTGCGACTATCTGGTATGGTATGGTATGAAAGCACAATCCTGATCCAGGCAAAGTGCCGCACAGTCAGAGACTGCACGTGGGCTAAGATACTGTCAGGTTGCCCAGGCCTAGACAAATATGAAAAAGAAAAAAAGAACAGGAATTGGTAGTGAGACAGCAGCGTGTTTCAGCGTGCAGTTCACTACCGGTGACCAATCAATTTAGCACGGTGTTAGCCGCACAGCACATAAATGCTGCACGATTGCACATCCGTGCGACTATCTCCTGGAGGATGAGCCGGCTTCAATGAAGATTCTTGGGAATTTGGGTACAAAGCGGCGTCCCCAGCACCACTCGGCGTTTGTTCGAGTCAGCTTCTCTAGCCTTTGCACAACCAAGTGCGACCTGCAAGGCAGCGGGGAGTTGCCAGAAAGAGGTGGTGTGCATCAAATAACCGCCTACGAGACTCTGCTACAGATATTTCCTCAGGGTTTTCTCCCGACGCATTGCCCGCGATCGGTTATTCCACAAAGCAGCGAAGGTTTAAAATCAGGGTTTTCCTTCCCTTATAATAAATGCCCACCCAGGCTAACGAGCTCCATCTGCCCGAAGCAAACTGGTTTTCAGGCGCCAGTCACTCGCCCTTGCCCCTTCATCTGTTGGTAGAGGCAGTTACGCCGGGCTCGGGGAGCCACTCGTGCAGGCCAGAAGCTGAACTTGGTTGTCAGAGGCTATTTGAGACGAATGCCATATGGGACCATTTTGTAAACAGTGGGTGCTTATCCCCACTGCCACCCCCGGCTATGACAACCTTTGGAATCTTTGAAGCGTCGTCTGCAAGCTGCGGAGAAGCAGATGCAGCTCTTGGCTGGCTTTCGAACGCAGATCACGCCGCCGGCGTGCTACTGACGCCCAACGACCGAGTTCTGCCTATCGTCGCATGGATGTTCAATCGTGCAGCATTTCTGTGCTGTACGGCTAACATCGTGCTAAATTGATTGGCCAACGGTAGTGAGCTTCATGCTGAAACACGCTTGTGTCTCACTACCATTTCTATTCCCTCCTCATATCTGTCTAGGCCTGGGCAACCTGACAGAATCGTAGCCCACGTGCAGTCTCTAACTGTATGGCACTTTACCTGGATCAGGCTTGTTCTATCATACTATCATACCATAGCATCGTCGCAAGCGCTGCGGGAGAGATCGTTCTTCCTGTATCGGACTGTTTAGTCATCCGAAAAGATGTGGAGCTTGAAAATTCATGCGATTGTGATGTACACATCCATGGTCGACATCGACCGAAGGAAGCCAACAACCGAATCTAGACAGTGTCGATGGCTTTCTTGCTGTGCCGTATGATGTTTGACCAGATCTGAGTATATTTTACAAATGCTTTATGAATGTTATGTCTGTGTGTGTGTGCTGCTGACCTAGCCGTGAGTGAGAGAACTCGTCTATTTCCCGATTGAATGACTATCCAAATTTTTGTACAATGAACGATAATCACACGATACACTTACAATCGATATTGAATGATGCTCGATCGATCGTTCATTCGCCCACTACCCTGCAGAATGCACGGGAACCTTATCAACCTCGGTCTATTTCTATTCTGTTTCTCTCTCATATCTGTCTAGACCTGGGCAACCTGACATTATCTTAGCCCACGTGTAGTCTGTGACTGCACGGCACTTTGCCTGGATCAGGCTTGTGCTTTCAATCAACCTCGGTGTTCTCACGATCTCCGTGTAACCCTTATACCCTTCTTCTTTTCTTAGCGGGTGCTGACATCAAAGAAATGAAAGGTCGCCCGTTCCCGGAAGTATTTCGTCTCAACTTTCTGAGTGGTTGGGATCGCTTGGCGTACTCACGCAAGCCACTGATTGCAGCCGTGTGTGGATATGCGCTTGGGGGTGGTTGTGAGCTAGCTATGATGTGTGATATCATTTACGCGAGCGAGGGGGCGAAATTTGGTCAACCAGAAATCAAACTGGGCACCATTCCCGGCGCGGGTGGTACACAGCGACTTGTTCGGGCTGTCGGGAAATCCAAAGCCATGGAACTTGTGCTCACGGGTGGGTTTATTGATCTCGTTTCTATTTTCTTTCTCATATCTGTCTAGGCCCGGGCAACCTGACAGTATCTTAGCCCATGTGCAGTCTCTGACTGTGTGGCACTTTGTCTGGATCAGGTTTGTGCTTTCATACCATGCATACCATACATACATTAGTCTCGTTAATGATTTCAATGTAAGCTAATTTAGCTGATTCGTAATTGTATTAAACCGTAATTTGCATTCCTTTATAGTTTTATCTGTAATTTTATTAAATATTATCAATTTTTACGAAGAAGTCGCTTGAGTTTTTAACGGATGTGCAATCGTGCATTACTTTGTGCTGTGCGTGATAAATTGATTGGTCAGCGGTAGTGAGCTGCATACTAAAACAGGCCGGAGTCTCACTACCATTTCTTGTTCTTCTTTCTTCCTCATATCTGTCTCGGCCTGGGCAACCTAGCAGTATCTTAGCCAATGTGCCGCCTCTGACTGCCCCGCACTTTGCCTGGATCAGGTTTGTGCTTTCATATATCAATCTCATTATTCTTGATCAATAATTGTAATGACATGCCAGGACATCAGTCTTAATGAAAGAGGGATATGTCGCCGGATTGTGACGACTCGTAAACCAGTTCATGGGACTGGATTGCACGGATTAACCGAATAGTATGAACCATCAAGACTCGAAGAAAACTCCAATTGCACGAAAACTGAGCACAATCCACCCACTGATTCTGGAATAATGGAGTAAGATACCAGCGAGTTTCAATTGGTTCACATCCCGCCGAACCATTCGATAAATGGGATTCGCCCACCCAGGTGTAAAACGGATCACAGCTAGGAAAATGACTTGGCACAGATGAGTAGTCACAAATATAAACAACATATTCTCCAAACACCGCTTAAACAACAATGCCCATCAGATCTAATCGGTGTTAGCTTATACTGTATTCGATGGGAAGACCTGACACGGAGATCTGTTCGGTTGGGCGACCACAACAGATGTTGCTGGCTCCTTCTGAACTGGTCGGACAAACAAAGCTACTCAAATGTGCCAGTCTGGAAAACACAGTTCATAAAACGCTTCATTGCGATCGGTCAAACGGTGGACGGTAGCCCAGGTCGTTAAGGCGTGGTGATAGTCGGGGGTTCGAATCCCACCCCCGAAGCGAAAGAATATGCACTGCTGATTAGCTCAAATGAGAGCGAAACTCGTGTCCAGTGCTTCCATTACGGACCGTCGTGATCAACTTTGTGAATAGTTCGATGGGCTTAGCACGGATGAGTAGTCACAAATAGAAAAATGACTGCCACAGTCTAACACTGTGTCCATATCACGTACATATCTTCGCCCGGAATAAGCACAGGCTCGTATGTCCAAACCGCCCCCGGTAATGATCACAAATACCTATCGTGTACACCGTTGGTTCGGCTGATTCCTCTCACAAACCAACGGAGCAGCCTGATGGGTGTGCTTCCTCTTGATAAGAACCCTTTTGGATTCATTTAGTAGAAGGCGGAGGTCAGTTGAGGTCAAATAAGCTTTGTCAGCACAAGCTCCAGGATATTCGATCCAACGGTGGTTCACATCACCTCGAGGTTAACCATTTAAAACTGGTGAAATTGGTGCAAAGAATGGTTGGAAAATTAACTGTGACCGCTTGGTACTCTGTCCAACAGGTTTCATCGTAGCACCTGTAGAAATTCCTGCTAAAATACCGGTGAGCCCTATCGGCGAGTTGAGGAATTGGAAGATAAGGTATTTAACCGTCAATTCTATGATTTGAGAGTGTCTTTCTCACTTACGTATTCCTAATAGCTATTGGTTTTAGAGGAATTTCCTTCGCTGTAACTTGCTAGTTGGTGTCCATGTATCACAGTTTTCCACAAATATACTGGTATGGTATGAAAGCACAAGTCTGATCCAGGCAAAGTGCCGCGCAGTCAGAGACTGCACGTGGGCTAAGATACTGTCAGGTTGCCCAGACCTAGACAGATATGAGGGGGGATAGAAATAGTAGTGAGACTCCAACGTGTTTCAGCATGCAACTCACAACCGCGAGCCAATCAATTTAGCACGATATTATCCGCACGATTGCACATCCGTGCACAAATATACTTTCTACGAAGATACATCGCTCCATTACACATTCGTTACTCATTTCAGGTGACATGTTTACCGCGCAAGAGGCGCTCGCCGCTGGACTGGTGAGTCGCGTGTTCCCGAGTACGGAAGTGATCCCCAGGGCAATCGAATTGGGCGAAAAGATTGGGAAATTCTCCGATTTGGCTATCCAGGCCGCCAAAGAAGCTGTCAACGCATGTGAGTGGTTCGGTGTTATCCCTAAGCAGCTTCTCGATTGCTTGTAGAGTGATTGGCAACTGTGATATGCCTCAATCAAACGTGTGAACGTGTTTGATATTTAAAGAGATGTTAGTGTAGTGGGTGAGCATTATATTGATTAGTTGATCACATGATGAAAAGTGCTCTTTAAAAGTAGAGTAGAACCCAAGTAATAATTAGTCCAAAGGTTGTCATAGCCGGGGGTGGCAGTGGGGATAAGCTCCCACTGTTTATAAAATGCTCCCATATGGCATGCGTCTCAAATAGCCTCTGACAACCAAGTCCAGCTTCTGGCCTGCACGAGTGGCTCTCCGAGCCCGGCGGAACTGCTTCTACCAACAGGAGAAGGGGCGAGGGCGAGTGACTGGCGCCTGAAAACCAGTTTGCTTCGGGCAGATGTAGCTCGTTAGCCTGGGAGGGCATTTCATCTAAGGGAAGGAAAACCCTGATTTTAACCTCCGCTGCCTTGTGGGATACCCGATCGCGGGAAAGGCTTCGGGAGAAAACCCTGAGGAAAAACCTGGAACAGAGTCTGGTAGACCACCTCTTTCTGGCAACTCCCTGCTGCCTTGCACTTGGTTGTGCAAAGGCTAGAGAAGCTGACTCGAACAAACGCCGAGTGGTGCTGGGGACGCCGCTTTGTACCCAAATTCCCCAAGAGCCTTCATTGAAGCCGACTCATCCTCCAGGAGGAGATAGTCGCACAAAAGTAAAGTAAAAGTAAGTAATAATTACCCAAATGCTTAACACTGAAAAACCTTTATGCTATTATGGTATGGTATGAAAGCACAAGCCTGATCCAGGCAAAGTGCCGCACAGTCAGAGACCGCACGTGGGCTGAGATACTGTCAGGTTGCCCGGGGCGAGACCTTTATGCTATTAGTCACAATTGACTAACTAAACCCAACACTACGCTTAGCAAGAACAAAGGCATGCCCTTCAGCCAAACAGCTTTACCAAAAGACCATTAGGCTGCGGCTCGTCTGTATTTATGCACTGATTCTAGCGAAAAACAATATGGCCGACAAATGGACCAATCAGAATCGAGAATCATAAATTCAAAGGGTTTTAAATGTTATAATGAGTTTTTGACGAAAATAATAATAATAATATTTCCTCAACACAAAGTAATTACCATCATGGCTTAATAAGAAACAGAGCTTGCACGAACACACGATAGTCTCGTGGGAACTTTCACAACCATGCATCAAAACAAGCAGTCTTTACTTTTCCCATTCAGGATGTACAAGATCAATAAAACAGCCCAAGAAGATGCAACATCCTGAACGACATCTGTGAGTGCGATTAGCTACTCATCACCATCATCATAGGCATCATTACACCAGTAGCACGTACCGAATGCTTAACTGCCACACAACCATGAAAAAGTAAAATCCTAAAAGATGGGGAAGGGTGGGACTTAAATAGCTACGGATTCTATAGAAGAGTAACCACAAGCAAACTGAGAGGAACATGCATTCAAACAAGTTTCGTGAACGAGTAGAGCGACATCAGCATGACAGCTCTCTTGCGGCTTTCACTGTCATGCATCATAACAAGCTTTTCTCGTCACTCCGCTTGACAACATACAAGGTTAAGCAAACACTCCAAGAAGATGCTTAGTGCATGACCGCCATTGAACACAGTGTCGGGACATATCATGAAGCGTAACTAGTCATTGCGATATCTGATCGCGGGGACACCAGCCATGAAGACGCGCTGCGCCGACTTTGGAAAGGTTACTAGTAAGGGTTTTTAACTGCTTATGCCATGTGTTATGTCACTCGGTCTTGCTCCTGGTATAATGCTGTCCATGATAAAGAGGATGACAGCGCATTTATTCGTGTCGCGACATAAGCACACGTCTCTGTGTTCTGTTCACAGCTGTCTGCAATGAGATGTTCCTTTTTTGTAAACGAAATGGTATATGGTATGAAAGCACAAGCCTGATCCAGACAAAGTGCCGCACATTCAGAGACTGCACGTGGGCTAAGATACTGTCAGGTTGCCCAGACCTAGACAGATATGAGAAATAAAAAAGAACAGGAATTGGTAGTGAGACAGCAGCGTGTTTCAGCGTGCAGTTCACTACCGGTGGCCAATCAATCTAGCACTCTGTTAGCCGTACAGTACAGAAATGCTGCACGATTGCATATCCGTGCGAATTGATTTGTAGGGAGCACATGCATGTGTACCATGCACTGATACACGGAAGAGAACCGTATAGGTAAACGAAGTGAAATGTAATCCAGGGTTCATGTGTGACATTTTATCGACATGATTTCAACTTGTCGGTAATCCGCAAGTGTTTGGTTACTTCGACGTTGTTCACCCTCCGAAGGTCTCATTTTATCCAAACGGCTTAAGTAGGCGATTATTTTCCGTGGTGATATCTTGCGACAATATTCACGGGCTCATACCTGTTCTGTGTAATCCTTTTTGTGCCTCCAGACGCGGCGGCCCCAGTAATCGATCATTACTTTTCTTCCAGCCTTCAACATGACACTGACCGAAGGACTACACTTCGAAAAGCGCCTCTTTCACGGGACTTTTGCCACGGTAAGTCAGCGTTCGTGCCTACTTACATACGTACATCTTTGTTGTTGTTGGCCTCCTTCGGTCGATGTCGACCATGGATGTACATCACATTCGCATGTTCACAGCTTTTCGAATGACTAAACAGTCCGATTCGGGAGGAACAATCTCTCCCGCAGTGCTTGCAACGATAGTCAGAACTCTGATGTATTGCATCAGTTACACGCCGGCGGTATGATCTACGTTTAGCAGCCAAGAGCTGTATCTGCTCCTACCCCGCTTGCAGACGACGCTTTACACAATGCCTCCAAGGTGAGCGGTCAAGAGCAAGTTCTTCCCAACTCGCCGGGTCGATGCTAAGAGCTTTCATATCTCTTTTGCAAACGTTTTTGTACCGCTAGTATGGTCTGCCCAAAGGTCAACTTCCTCATTGCAACTCACCACAGAGTAGATCTTCCGGAATACGACCATTTTCCATTCTATAGACATGACCAAGCCACCGCAGGCGGTGCTGTCGCAATAGGGTGAACATGCTCTGTAGACCAACTTTGGAAAGCACTTCAGCGTTAGTCAATCTGTCCATCCACGATACGTTCAAGATACGACGGATGCTTCGTATACACGTACCACCATGCATAATCACGTGTTGCTGTTGACCTCCTTCGATTGATATAAACGCACACCATACTTCACACGGCGATACACACTACACCTTTGCTCCATGGGATTTGCGTTCATCAGTCGTGGGTGGTAGCTGCAGATCCCAAACATGAAAATGACGCCAAAGTCGACGGTCAATAGGAAATTCCTTCCAACTCGTATGGAGCTTTCAAATTTCCCTCATATGTCGGTAGGAAAGTTCATTTCTCGATTTCAATTCCTCATAGAATGTACGTGTATTGATACCTGAGATACGTATATACTATTGCGTAATACTTGTGTGCTGTTGTTATGATGGATGTATCGTTGATGTTGCAGCAGAGACAGTCGTTGCGTTCTATCAATCTATGCGTTATTCTTAAGGTTTACTGACACTTAATTCCTAGACACTTAATCACCAGACATTTAACCCACAAGTCACTTCATCCCCAGTTTGATAACTTCTGAGGAATGCAGAATACGTTTAAATGAATTTATTTAGCAGGAGAAATATTCAATTAATTTTAAGAACGTCAAGTGTTCCGTAGTTGAGTATCGCTGAATTGTTCCAGAAGTCCTGGCGCATATCTCAGCATACTTCTTCTTCTGTTTGATATGAACCCCAGCACTTGTTGAGACCGTATGCTGTCGGCAATCCTTTCGCAAACCCTTAAGAAATGTCCACATGGTGGGATGTTGGCAAGAAAAGAGTGACTGTAATGCATGATGCCAGCCTTCTACAGCATTATTCGTTCGGGCAACACCACTATTTGCGTCTTCATACTTATTCCAGGATTCAGGTGGAAATATAACTGGTGCAAAGTTTTCCCTTCTACCTCTAAGGAACGCTTGACGTTCTTAAAATCAATTGCATATCTCACCTGCTAAATAAATTCATTTAAACGTATTCTGCATTCTTCAGAAGTTATCAAACTGAGGATTAAGTGACTTGGGTGTTAAATGTCTGGTAATAAAGTGTCGGCGATTAAGTATCTGACGATTGGGTGACTGGACACCGTTCTTAACTCAACTGCCAGGAAAACAGAACAAGACCGGAATGGAGCGTTGATCGCGAGTCCAAGGTCCAAGCGCCCAGTGTGTGCGTTTCGACCGTGGACATGGTTTGTATTTATATGACAACAACAGAGTGAACGTGTGAGGGTATACTACTTCCTATACTTATAGATATAACTATTAAAAACTAATATATATATAATATATAAAAATAGTTTGTCAACATCAAATTTAAAAATGAAAAAGTGCCACCCGCAATGCACGAGAAAAAAGAAAGAAAAAAGGTACAATATGAGGGGGGATTTTTTTGGTCCATTGTTCCACATGTCGATTTTTTGATTTTTTTCACAAATTTGAGGGGGGAACACAAAATAGAATGCACTCTCTCCACTGTTGCCGGTTCTCATCCATCGTCGACAGCGTGTCAAGCCACAGACACTCACTATTCCTTGGACCCCACCCAGGAAGCCGCGTTCGTCCGACCCGAGCTAAACCCGACGTCAAGCGTTTTAAGGCCTTCTTCCAGGTCAGCGGTTGTCCACCTGAACACCGCCGCCAGCCTGGGCCAACCGACACACGCAGCGCGCGAAAGGGTAGGCGCTCAGGCTTCATTCTCAAGACATGCCCTAGCCAGCGGAGACGGGAACGGTCGATTAGGTCTCGTAGCATCAGGCTGTCCACAACTAGAACACGGTGCCTCACTTCAACGTTGCTAGTGCGGTGTTGCCACCACACTCGTGCAAGCCTCCGTAAACATCGATGTTCAAACACCTCCAAGCGCCGGAGCTCCTCTGCACGTACTGCCCAGCTCTCGCACCCGTAAAGCAAGACCGACCTGACTGAGGCCAGGTAAACTCTCCCCTTGAGTCTCAAACTCACGTCAGACTTCCAGTGTGAGGGTACACCATAATCGTGCATAGTGGGAACGATGGAAGTTGGTTGTCATAAGCGAGTCAGACCATTTGAATTTAGTGAAGATGGGGGTTTCTTTGCCAAGGTACAGCATGGCTTACCACAACAACAATTTCTCTCCGTTGTAAACTTTGATCGATCGGGTAATCTGGCTTGTTCGTTATTCGTTGGGAGGGTGCCCTCACAGCCGGGGGTGGTAGTAGGAATGAGCCACCTACTATCTATAAAATGCTCCCAAGTCTAACTCCTGGCCTGCACGAGTGGCTTTCACAAGCCCGGCGGAACTGCTCTTACTGACAGGAGAAGGGGCGAAGGCGGGTGACTGGCGCCTTAAAACCAGTTTGCTCCGGGCAGATGGAGCTCGTCAGCTACTGGCAATCCATCTAGGGGAAGAAAAACCCTGACTCCAACCCCCCACTGCCTTGTGGGTCACCCGATTGCGGGAAAGGCTTCGGGAGAAAACCCCGAGGAGAAATCCGGAGAGAAGTCCTGTAGGTAGATAACTGGCGCACAGCGCGTTTATCTGCCAACTCCCTGCTGCCTTGTAGGTTGCACTTGGCTGTGCAAAGGCTAGAGCGGTGTACTCGAACAAACACCGAGTGGTGCTGGGGACATCACTTGTACACTACCCCCAAGAAACTTCATGATGATGTCTCAATGGGTCTGCGTACCGTCTACGGAGTTCGCAGGTGGGAACGAGACTGGATCACGATCTGCAACGATCTCGCCTCCTATCGACGTGCTTGGGCTGGTGCGATCCGAGACATCAATGAAGCCGGCTAATCCACCCGTGGAGCCAGCCGCACAAAAGTAAAAGTAAAAATAACATTTCTATTTCCCCCTCATATCTGTCTAGGCCTGGTCAACCTGACAGTATTTTAGCCCACGTGCAGTCTCTCTCTGCATGGACCAGCCTTGTACTTTCATGCATACATACTCCTAACAGCTGCTCAGGTAATGCCGTTGTAAATTGATTTGCCAACGGTATATTGAGTTACGCGCGGATTCTCACTGTCATTTTTTCTTTCTTTTTGACCAACCTCACAGTATTTTAGCACATTTTCTAACATCTTACCTGCATCTGCCAGCATCGTAATTTCACTAAAGCTGGACAGCGGATAACGATATTTTACGTGACAACTAGCTTCGTTCAAGTGATCACTCGATTTATCTGCCGTACGTAAGGTCGACCAATGTCCTCAACATAATTCCGTCTACTAACTCGTCTGCACACCCGACATTGATTGCGTTCTGATGGTGATGAATTAACGCGTCTGCTGAAACACGCAGGAGTCTCACTACCATTTCTATTTCTATTCCGCCCTCATATCTGTCTAGGCCTGGGCAACCTGACAGTATCTTAGCCCACGTACAGTCTATCCATGTGTGGCACTTTACCTGGATCAGGCTTGTGCTTTCATACCATGTCAGTCAAGTCATGCCGTATGCTGTCGGCAATCCTTTCGCAAACCGTTGAGAAATTTCCACATGGTGGGATGTTGGAACATCAAACATGGCGTCACTTGGGAGGGACGGGTCTTTCCTTCTTATACTGTTCTGATGCCTGTTGAGTGTCCACGAGATAGCACTTTTTTGAGGTAATGCCATTAGAGTGCCTAATGACAGACCGGATGTGACCGAAGTCCGTGAAGCAGATGGGGTTGCATTCATTTCTAACATGTTTTCCTTCATTTTGGCCACCGAATTCTTCGCCAAAACCTTTTCTTTAAATTACCCTCTTTCGATGTAATTAATCTCGCTCTATACTTGTGTTTGTGTGACAAACTTACTACATCTGCAATTAATATTGCTATTATTCGATTGCTTCTCGAACCAAAACTCGTTTCCCATGTAAATTAATGTCCTTCGACCTTTGCTACTTGTACCATATTCAAGAGTCATTGCACACATTTAATCATCTTCTTATCTTAAATGTAACCTTCCCTGGGGATTAAGTGACTGAAGATTAATTGACTGAGGATGAAGTGACTTGGTGATTAAATGTCTGGGGATTAAGTGTGTGACTATTAAGTGACCGGACACCATCTAAATCACCTCGTTGCGTTTTTTAAATCAACTCTGGCTAATTCGCGCCTTGGAGACGCTGGATGTGTTCCAAGTATTTGACAACCGATGTTTCCGCAACATTCTAGGAGTTAGCTGTTACAATCGCATACGCACCGATGCTCGCCGAAATAACCTGTTCGGTAGTAATATTGATATAGAGAAGCAAATCAAACTGCATAGGTTACGCTGGTTGGGTCACGTTTTACAGATGCCGTACCATCGACTTCCGCGGATTCTTTTTGCGACACCACATCAGATTGGCGTAAATCTCGGGGTGGGCCAACGTCACACGGCATAAGCAGTAAAAACCCTTACTAGTAACCCTTTGCAAACATAGGCGCAGCGCGTCTTCCAGGCTGGTGTCCCCGCGATCATATATCGCAATGGCTAGTTACGCTTCAGGATATGTCCCGAAACCGTGTTCAATGGCGATCTTGCACTAAGCATCTTTTTGGAGTGTTTGCTTAATCTTATTTGTTATCAAGCGGTGTGACGAGAAAAGCTTGTTATGATGCATTACAGTGAAAGCTGCAAGGAAGCTGCCATGCTGATGTCGCTCAACTCGTTCACGGAAACTTGGATGAATGCATGTTCCATTCGAGGTGTAGGCACCTTATCCCAGTTTGTTTTTGCTTACTCTTCTATAGAAGTCCCACCCTTCCCCATCTTTTAAGATTTTACTTTTTCATGGTTGTGCGGCAGTTAAGCATTCGGTACGCGCTATCGGTGTAATGCTGTCTGTAATGATGGTGAATTCGCGCCTTTATCAACACCGCTGGTTCGGTACTCCTTACCACACCGGCGCCAGATTCTCTTCAGTAAACACTGAAATATTGATTCGTACAGCTAGTCGCCAGTGTATACCCCGCCACAAGTTTTCAATAAACACTCGCTGACACGTTGAAATCACAAGCGACGATTTCTATTCGTAAATCGCATGACACGTGATTTCTAATGCAACGAAATTTGAGTGCAATCGGTTAGAGCAGTTTTTGGGTAACGTTTCACTTCTGACACAGAAGCTTCGTCAGATCAAGGGTGATCGTCAGGACAGGGAACATGATTGAGTAGTAGTCAACCCTCCACCACTTATTTGACCTTACGGCTAAACAGCCGACAGTGTGTCACGTCTCGTGGGAATGACCAGGATCAGTGGTCGATTTTCCTCCTAGAGTGTATCCACTTCAATCTAATACAAGTGAACACGGTCAAGGTCAGTTGACACACCGGCCAACATATACTTGATTTCTCTTTTTTTAATTTCAGAACGACTGCAAGGAGGGCATGTCCGCCTTCGCCGAGAAGAGACCTCCGAAATTCACGGGCACGTGATATTCGGGTGAAGCGATTTCTTTCAGACTGATTTTCTTTTGATAATCTGTTTTTTATACTCAATCATTGTTGTTTAGTCGAATAAACGAATTTTTTATCTCAGTGGGTATTTGATTACTTGGGGGAACTTCAAATGTTGTCATAATCGGGGGTGGCAGTGGGGATAAGCTCCCATTGTGTATAAAATGCTCTCATATGGCGCGCGTCTCAAATAACATCTGACAACCAAGTCCAGCTTCTGACCTGCATGGGTGGCTCCCCGAGCCCGGCGGAACTGCTTCTAGTAACAGGAGAAGGGGCAAGGGCGAGTGACTGGCGCCTGTAAACCAGTTTGCTTCGGGCAGATGGAGTTCGTCAGCCTGGGAGGACATTTCATCTAAGAGAAGGAAATCCCTGATTTTAAACCTCCCTTGCCTTGCGGAAAAGGTTTCGGGAGAAAACCCAGAGGAAAAATCTGGAACAGTCTGGTACACGTTTAGTTGGTGCACACCACCTCTTTCTGGCTTCTCCCTTGCAGGTCGCACTTGGTTGTGCAAAGCCTAGAGAAGCTGACTCGAACAAACGCCGAGTGGTGCTGGTGTTTTGTACCCGAATTCTCAAGACTCTTCATGGAAGCCGACTCATCCTCCAGGAGGAGATGGTCGCACAAAAGTAAGCTCCGACTCGAACAAACGCCGAGTGGTGCTGGTGCTTTGTACCCGAATTCTCAAGACTCTTCATGGAAGCCGACTCATCCTCCAGGAGGAGATGGTCGCACAAAAGTAAGCTCCGAGAGCATTGTGGTCTCGTTGTTCGGATGCGAGCATGTCTAAAAGATAGGCCGTATTGTTGAAATACGTGCGTATCATCGAACAGAGAGCGCAATATTCGTCTGGCAGAACATGTCAGCAACACATTGTCCATTTGAATCTCACCGTGTCGGTGGCTCTTGCGTAAATAGCTTGAGAAGTGAAAACTCATCACTATAAATTCTAGTCCTAAATGCGAGTGCTCATTCCTTGATTGTTGTTGATCTCCGTTGGCTGATGTCAAACATGGATATGTACATCACAATCGCGTGAATTTTCATGTTCTACAGCTTTTGGACCGACTAAACAATCCGATTCTGGAGGAACAATCTTTCCCACAGCGCTTACAACGATCGACAGAACTGGGTTGTAGGGCGTCAGTTGCACGCCGGCGGCGCGATCTGCGTTCAGCAGCCAAGAGCTGTATCTGCTCCTTCCCAGCTTGCAGACGACGCTTTACACAATGCCTCCAATATGAGGAGTCAAGAGCAAGTTCTTCCCAGCTCGCGGGGTGTATGCCAAGAGTGTTCATTTCTCTTTTGCAGATGTCTTTGTACCTCAAGTGCGGCCTGACCAACCGTCGACTTCCTGATTTCAACTTACCGCAGAGTAGATCTTTCGGAATACGACCATGATTGTATGTATGTATGTATAAAAACAAGCCTAATCCAGGCAACCTACCGCACAGTCATAGACTGCACGTGGATTAAGATACTGAACGTTTACCCAGGCCTAGATAGATGTGAAAAAGGAGGTGGCCATGGGACTCAAGCGTGTTTCAGCATGCAGCTCACTACCGTTGGCCAATCACTCTTTCACGGTGTTAGCCACACTGCATAGAAGTACTGTACCATAGCACATCCGTGTAATTTATTGGGTTATATGTACTCCGTGATCTTTCATTCCGTTCAGTATCCTGATATTCGAAAACGGACTGCTGGTCTGCTCCAACCGATTGGCATAATTGTTTAAAAACAGCCATTATATCAATATGTTTTGCGTCTACTCATCGGTACCAAATCCTTCGAAATGTTCACAAAGTTTATCACAACGGTCCACATTGGAAGCACTGGACTCGAGTTTCACTCTTATTTGAGCTCATCAGCAGTGAATATCCTGTCTCGGGTCGGATTCGAACCC